>SJYX01002229.1:0-10969 GCA_006410675.1 Oreotragus oreotragus
CTAGATTAGGTTTTATGGGAAGATACCACAAAATAGCTACTTTACCCACTTTGGCAAATATTAAGTCACAATTTACCATCTAAACAATGAAAACAGCAGTTTATAATATATACTGAAATGTAGACTTTAATTGGCTTATTGAAGACATAAAGCTGATAATTTATGTGATGATGCTGAGAACACACAATACTCATCCATTGCCACAAACGGAAGATGGAAAGGCTGATCATTAAATTGGGAAGTAGGAGGATACTGTTAAAGTATGTTGGAAATATATTCATATACATTTTAGATATATACACATATATAAGATACTATAAATTGATGTGGGCATCTAAAATGAAAGCCTAGAAAGATTATGGAAAAGCTCTGACAAATGGCAACAAATTTGCAACATTAGGCCTACTACTAAAAGGCACTTCAAAATCTGTTAGAGTAATGTTAAAAATAGATACAGCTTTCAAGTGTCTTCCTTTAGTCTATTTAGGTTGAAAGATATTTTGAGAACAACTGGAAAGTGTAAACACATACTGAAGATTAGACAATGATATTGGTGTTAATTCTCTAGGGTGCAGTTACGCTGCTGTGGTTACATAGGAGATCGTCCCAGAAATGCAGGCTGACGTGGGTAGGGCTGAAGTGTTGCACTGTCTACAGTTTAAAGTTTCAATAACCCAGGGGGGGACAGTAAGTGTCTCTGTGTGTACTTATGTGTGTAAAGAGAAAGAGAAAGAAAAAAAAAAGAGAGAGAGAGAAAGGAGACAGGATATGAGGGAAAGTTTTAATTACTGAATGTTAGAAAATGACAAAGGTATTAACTCTACTAGTCTCTAAATGTTTCTATAGATGGGAAAACTATCAAAATTAAAAGCTGTGGAAAAAATTCCACAGAAATGTATATACTGTTAATCTCTTACAACAATGGTACATAAATCTATAATAGACATACCTAAAACAAGGAGGTAATGATGTATACATTATAAATTTTAAAAGAAATATGAATTTCATATAAGCTGAATTCAAAATACAAATCATTAAATAGGACAATCATTTCATATGCATTAAAGGTGTGATACACAGGAAGAATAACTTCCTGATGTCCCCTAGATGTGCCCTTCCTATTCAGGGTCTCTAATCTCAACCTGATCTCACTGGTGCTCAAAAATTATCAGTCCTCAGTTTCTCCAAAGCTCCAAAGGCAGTATTTACATTGTTATCATTCTCAAAAGTTCCATTACTCTTTGAGCAGGTGATCTCATTTCCAAGTTCAAAGAAAACGGAAACATCAGATGGGAAGTCCTTCGCCTGCATGCTCTGTGGTAGACGCTGCCATCTGGCTGATGCAACTGCCATTTCAAGTCTGTGATTTCTTCCACTGGAGAAGAGAAGAGGAGCGCTTTCCTAGCCTCTCTTGGAGTGACACGTGGCCATGTAACCCAGTACTGGCCAATGAGAAGTAAGCAGAGGGATCCTGGAGGCCTCTGGAAACACTTTCCTGCTCAGAGGACCAAGTGTAGCCAGCACCGTCCCCTCCCCATTCCTGCCACCTTGCTGGTGGCCTGAGAGGGAAAGGTGAACACAGGGAGGCCCACTCCCTCAGTGGACCTCGGCGAGGGGCACCCTGTCACTGGGCACAGAAGCCATGCCCGCAGCTGCTTCCCTGAGAGAAACACTGTCACTTCAGAAAACTAAACCTCTGCAGGAGTGAGGCACTCTTAGTAGCTGGGCTTTCTGTTATTTGCAGTGGACAGCATTCCTAGCTGACACTGAAGCTGTTGTCTCCCTTCCACAGGTAAGAGGGCTCCTTTCCAGCACTATGGATCCCATCCCACCCTCTCAGAGGCCCCTCTGTTGACTGCACCCTTCAGTATCTTCATCCTTTCTCTCCCTAACTATTTCACATCATCAGTGTTTCACACACTCGTTTCCCCTGTACTAAATAAAACATTCATGCATGAAACAAACTGTCCCTCAACCTGCCATCTTCCTGAGCTGCTCCTGCCTTATCTCTGTCCCTCCTTTCACCATCATTCTTCTTAAAAGAGCTGTCTACATCCGCAGTCTCCAATTCCTTATTTCCTGTTTCTCAACTCACTGTATCTGGACTGTGCCCTGGCCACTACTGAAAGTGCTTTTGCCACGGTCACCAGCTACATCTTACGGAGAAACCCTATGGGAATTTTCTTGTTTTTAACTTAGTTGACTCCTTTGTCACATTTGACACCATGACCATACTATCCTTTTTGAAATATTTTCTCCCTTAGAATTTTAAAAAGTATTCTGTCCTAGTTTTTCTTCCTTCCTCTGGGAGAGCCTTCTGAGCCTCTTTTGAAGGATCCTGTTTTTGCCTGTTGATATGAAATGAGTATCTATATATTGCAGTATCCCCAATCTGCATCTCTTCAGGAGCTCAGACCCTCCTCTTGCCCATGTTTTCTTTCTCCACAAATGGTACCATCCACCCAGTGCTCCAAGCCAGATTCTAAAAGGATCCTTGATGTCCCCTCTCCGCCTGTCCCTCAAATCCAGTTAATAGTAATCCCTGTGAATTCAGCGTCCTAAAGCTCTGTGACCAGCGCCCCCTTTCAGTCCTGCTAATCTTCTCCCAGGTTAACCTCTTCCGGCATCAGCTTCCTAAACCTCTCCCTCAGGTGACCTCATGCGTGCGTGTCCTCTGACCAGAATTTGTTTTCACAAAGCTGAGTATCACTAGTGCTAACCTTTCAACTCTCAGTTTAGGTTTCCACTGCTCTGGGACCTTAAGCTGGCGGGGTGTTTCTGCTATGTGTTGGGTGTTTCTGCTATGTGTTTGTATAACATCCTATACCTCTTCTATCTTATTTTTGTTTTGTTTTGCTACATAAGGACACAATTCATGTCTCCAAGTACATTCCTTAGTTAGATTATAATGCCAAGATTTGAATTTTCTTGGCACTAAGACAACAATTCTCTGTATAGCACAGGTATTCATTAATGGTTGTGGATTGAATCCCTGTAATATTAAGGATCTGCATTTAATTTTTTAAAGAGTCACTTACTCTACAATGAAAAAAAGGACATAAATTTAAAGGAAGCCATTAAAATGACTTTAGTAGTCATTTAGACAATTATATTCTACTTATTGAGGAGGGCATGGAAACCCACTCCAGTGTTCTTGCCTGGAGAATCCCCGTGATAGAGGAGCCTGGCGGGCTACCGTCCATGGGGTCACAAAGAATCGGACATGACTGAGCAACTAAGCACAGCACAGCATTCCACTTATTAGGATGGATATATGCTTCTTTTGAAGACAAGAAGTGACCTTCTATCATCCCTGAGGTATATAAATTGATTATTGCCTATTGCAGTAAAAATTCCAAGAAAAATAATTAAGCAAATTATGTATAAACCACTAACTAAATCTATATGGATTGTCCACAAGGAAAAGGGCATAAAATGCATTCAATCACTTTAGTGTTGGTGGGACTGGTGGAACTCTCATATACTGCTGGCAGGACAGTAAGATGATATCATCACTTTGGAAAACTCCATAACTATTTCTTAAAAATTAAACATGCACCTATCATATACCCCAGCCAGTAAAAATGCATGAAGAAAAATTATGGAGTGATAGAAATGTGCTATATATCTTGATTGTGACAATAATTATATGAGCCTGCACATTTTTCAAGTCATCAAATTGCATACTTATATGTAAGTGACATTATCTTATGTGAATTAACTCAGTTTTCTTGATTTTTCAAAAAAAATTGCAAATATTTTGACTGGGTAATTTGATGAATTAAAGAAGTGCTATCTTAAGATATGATAATGTTATTTTGTTTACAAAAACTAAAAAAGTAATGTCCTATAATTTATAGTTCAGTTCAGTTCAGTCGCTCAGTCGTGTCCGACTCTTTGCGACCCCATGAATCGCAGCACGCCAGGCCTCGCTGTCCATCACCAACTCCCGAAATTCACTCAGATTCACGTCCATCACGTCAGTGATGCCATCCAGCCATCTCATCCTCGGTCGTCCCCTTCTCCTCCTGCCCCCAATCCCTCCCAGCATCAGAGTCTTTTCCAATGAGTCAGCTCTTCGCATGAGGTGGCCAAAGTACTGGAGTTTCAGCTTTAGCATCAGTCCTTCCAAAGAAATCCCAGGGCTGATCTCCTTCAGAACGGACTGCTTGGATCTCCTTGCAGTCCAAGAGACTCTCAAGAGTCTTCTCCAACGTCACAGTTCAAAAGCATCGATTCTTCGGTGCTACGTCCTGTTAATAACACACTGACAGAATGTTTTAATGACTAATATTTGCTTCAGAACAATTCAGACCAGAATTATGTGGAAGTATTTAATAAACAAAACTTACCATATATTGAGAATTATTGAAGCTGGGTGACTGATATGTGGGTTACACTATACATTTATCTCTACTTTTTGTAGCCTTTTGAGAATTGTTAGTTTAGAAAGTAAAATAAATAAAAGTATAAAAATATTTAAATGCATCCAAAAGCTTTAACATGACTTAAGTAGAAAATTTAATTAAGTAAAGTCTAATTAAATCAATCTAATTTAATCATCAGAGAAGCGGAGGCCAACAAGACTAAAATAATTTAAAAATAAGACCCTTATGTAACAGTGTTACACATAAATTCGGAAATAACAGCGTGACATTCTTGAAACATCAGATTATTACCAGGATTTACTGTAATTAGTTTTCTTTACTTAATATGCATGTGCTTCAGATTACAAAACCAAGAAGTTGCTTTGTATGATGAACCAAAGGTTGACACATTGATCAGCTGAAGCTTTTAAAAACTTTTCAGTAATCTAATTGTCAACACAGTATAACTTAATACAAAAAATGCCATCTGAATTTCAGATAAATTTTAAGATATGCCACCTATTTCCTGATTCTAAGGAGAAAATGGATTTTTTTTCCCCAGGTTATATAAGCTATGTACATGGGGTTCCCTAGTGGCTCCAGTGTTAAAGAATCCACCTGCACCATGGGAGACCTTGGCTAGGAAGATCCCCTGGATTCTGGAAGATCCCCTGGAATCCCAGTATTCTGGCCTGGAGAATTCTATGAACAAAGGAACCTGGCAGGCTACAGTCCAGGAGGTCACAAAAAGTCAGACTGGACTGAGTGACTTTCACTTTCTTTCACTTCAAGTAGCTCAGCTGGTAAAAGATCCACTTGCAATGCAGGAGACCCCAGTTCAATTCCTTGGGTTGGGAAGATCCGATGGAGAAGGGATAGGCTACCCACTCCATTATTCTGGCCTGGAGAATTCCATGGACTGTATGGGGTCGCAAAGAGTTGGACATGACTGAGCGACTTTCACTTTCATGCACATGAAGTGTATGACCAAAGGGTAATATTGTCCTCTTTATTGCTAAATACAAAATATGTTTCAGTACAATAATATAAGTTTACAAAGGAAAATTATGTCTATATATCAACACACTCAACATCCAAGAAAAAAAGATCAAGGCCAAAAATTCAAAGAATTAAATGTCATTTTAGAAATTTATCAATGATGTTTCAAGCCAAATATGGTTTGGGGATATGATTTGGGACAAAATGCCCAACAAAAACTGTTAAATCAATTCATCCTTTCAATTCTATGTTCATATGCTTTAGGATTTCAGATCATTAGCACTTCTAAGACTATTTGCTTCTACCTCTAAATTGTAAGCTCTCTGAATGCAGGCGCTCGGCCCTAAGCGGTGTTTGCATTACCCATTAAACCCCATACAACATTGGGATTCACAAAAATAAAAGCCTGGAGCTGAATGAATAAAGCCCACATCACATAGTGAGGCACCCTAGATCTTGGAGCCATATTGCTCACAGATGGGGTGGCTGACTGCCTCACAATTCCCAGGTGGCCACACCTGTGTGACACCCTTTCTCTGGTTAAAGACTCTATCATCTGGTCACACAAACCAAAAGCAGGCATGCAAACCAAGCCTGATTATGAGAGTCCTTCTTCCAGATCTTAGAAACAGATTCTGAGAAGGAGCATTGCATCCTTTTCCTCTAGAATCTGCAAGCTTTAGGCATGTGAGCTGTCAGGGGCTGCCTGTTTAGTTTCACAGAGAGGCTAGTTTCTACAGCCAACATCCAGAAAGCAGAGCAGGGAGACAGCACGTGGTCGGATGAGCCAGGCATCCCTGAAGTCAGCTTCACCCCTGCTCTTCCCACAGTTAGGTTCATGTAAGGACTGCATCGCTAGATGCCAGAATTCCAACTAACACAGACAGAGTTTTGTATTACTGTAAGGACTTTTGGAATTTATGGAGTCCCAAATCCTCATGCTAGTTATTAGGAAGATGGATTAGAAAGGTTAAGTACCTTGCCTAAAGTCTCACAATGAATTTGTAAGGAAGTAGGAAACTCTGGAAGATTCTACAGCTGGGCTCACCCTCACTCATCCTAACTCCAACATTTTTCAGTGTTCTTGCAGCTAGGGTGCAGGCATGTGACCAAGGTTCCTGGCCAGCAGAGCTGTCTAGCCAGACTTGGATGAGAAATGAGCAGTGAGAGGTGACAGCCGTGCAGGAGCTGGTGTCTTCTGGGAAGGCTGGTGGGGGAGCCGTGTGGTGCTTCCAGGACAGTGAAGGGGGCCCCGGCGCGTGCCTGCTGCCTACCCGAGGCAGCATGGCTCCGTGGCACCACTCTGTGTCTGTGCTTTGATTGAGAAGCACCCAAACTTCGTGTGCCCAAGATTCTGGGAGCCACCTAATAGCTTTTAATACATCTCTTTCTGCTTAAACCACCTAGAGTTCTGCTAAGACTAGGAACCTTGACTTACATAGAATTTGGTACCTAGAAATGGGGTTCTGTGCCTAAAATGTAGAACTGGGTTACTGGAGGAGGTGGAGCTCTGAGCAGGAAAGGCTACATACTGGAAGCAGAAAGCTAGTAACTCTGTGACACAAAATGCTGTCAAACTATCCCCTGATGCACCTCAGAAAACAGACGAGGTGCTGTGAATGTTCCGCTAGAGGAAATCATAAGAAAAATTTGCCTAAAATAAGGAGATTTAATAGGAGTACTTAGAATTCCTAAACTCCTTCCCAAATTCAGCATCACTTAGAAATTGTTTTCAACTGCATCAAAACCTAAAACAAACAAACAAAAACCAGGGACTTAAATCTGGGATTTTTTTTTCCTCAAGCTTTGAAGATTAATGGACATCATAAAGGAAGAGTCAGTCTACACACTTAATATGTTGAAAATGGCAATCCCAAATCATCAGGAAACAATAAAATGATGAACAATTTGCTAAGAAGAGAGAGGAGTAGATAACATGCTATGGCAAGAGCTCACTGAGATCACTTTGTATTTCGCTCATGGACGCTGCTTTGCAGCTTAAAATGTATTTTCATATATTCCTCCTCTCTCCTCTTCCTCCTTGGTGTCTCCTCCTCCTCTCTCTCCTCCTTTCTCCCCCTTTACTTCCCCCTCTCCCCTTCTGTCTTTCTTTGAGAACCCTATACCCCTATAGGATATCTGGGCAGGCATTACTCATTATTCATTATTTATTGTTGTTCTCAAAGAAGAGAAGGAGCTGGGACTTTAAAAAGTTTTACAACTATTTTAGCATTAAAAATCAAGTGTTAGAATCATTAATTAGAAGTAGAGCAGATCCAGGTTTGGTGAGGCCTGAAGCTAATATAATTTGCAGAAACCTTGCTAAGGAAAATAATACAAAACTAAAAATATAAACTCTTATATGAAAGTTAATAAGAAAACCCACAAATTATAATTTTACAAAGCTGAAAAATATCACCAATATCACAGAATATGGCAAAAGAATAATTTTTTAGTAATTAACTGCTTAATATCTTCTCCAATATCTTTTCCTACGTCTATGCTGCATAATCTGATCACCTCTTCATATGAAAATAATTTTTTTACATATGAATGTCTACATAAATAGTTAAAAATCTTTTCGTTCTTCAGTGAAGCAGATTGAAATGTATTCTTTATTATTAATAGTTCTGAAAAAAATATTCAGCTTTACAACTCTTTTGTGTCCTGTAAGCTTAAGTTTGGGAAAGAAGTTTCTTTCATTCCCTTGCTATAGGAGGTCAGAACATTTCCATTCTCTTGTGCAAGTTAATCTTGCATGCTTTATGACAACACTCAACCAGCTTGTAATGATGGTTTATTTTGTGTGATATTATGAGTCTTATGCTATTTTATTTACGTCAGTGCTGCTGCTAGGTGTGCTTGGCCATATCCAACTCTTTGAGACTCCATGTAGCCTGCCAGGCTCCTCTGTCCATGGACTCTTCCAGGCAAGAATACTGGAGTGGATTGCCATTGCCTACTCCAGTGGGTCTTCCCAATCCAGGGACTGAATATGCATCCCTTACGTTTCCTGTATTGGCAGGTGGATTCTTTACCACTAGCGCCATTGATGTTAGTGAAGAAGTGAAGTGAAGTTGCTCAGTCGTGTCCGACTCTTTGCGACCCCGTGGACTGTAGCCCTCCAGGCTCCTCCGTCCATGGGATTCTCCAGGCAAGAATACTGGAGTGGGTTGCCATCAACAAGTTAAATTGTAAGAAAGTTGTAAGAAACTTTCTTNGACTGTAGCCCTCCAGGCTCCTCCGTCCATGGGATTCTCCAGGCAAGAATACTGGAGTGGGTTGCCATCAACAAGTTAAATTGTAAGAAAGTTGTAAGAAACTTTCTTACAATTTACAGTTTGGTGGAAGTGGAGAGATTATGAGTCCTGCAGATAAAACATCTTACTCTTAGAAAATTTACAAAACATCTGCCTCTTTGAGCACAATAGTAGCAAGGGGCCCATGCATCAGGGATCCTGGAGTTTAAGTTTCATTTTCTTTATGGTGAATATGCCTCTCTGCTTTTTCCATAATGTGTTTCTTGTTTGAATTTAACTTGATTCTTTTTGCGACTTTATTGGGATATAATTGACATAGAACATTGTATAAGTTTAAGGTGCACAATGTGATCATTTTATACAAGTATATCTTGCAAAATGTTTACCACAATAAGGTGAGTTAACAAATCCTTTGCCTCACATAATTACCAAATTCTTGTTATGGTGAGAGCATTAAAGCTCGACTCTCATAGCAACTTTCAAGTTTACAGTACAGCAGCGTCAACTCTAGTCACCCTGCTGTACATTAGATCCCCAGAACTTATTCAACTCAGAACTGAATCATGTACTTTTCAACTACCACCTCCCCATGTCCCCTGCCCCTGGGCCCTGACAACCACTGTTTGACTCTCTGTTTCCAGGAGCTCAATGTTTTTGATTCCATATGTAAGTGGGATCATATACTGTCTGCCTTTCTCTCTTTGACCTATTTGACTCAGGCTAATGACTTCAAGGTCCATCCACGTTCACATGTGTGTATATCACATTTTCTTTACCCATTCAACTATTGATGAACGAGTGAGTTGCTTCCATGTCTTGACTACAGTACATAGTTTTGTGAGGAACATGAAGGTGCCTGACTTAGCCTTTTCATTTCTTTTGGATAAACACCCAGAAATAGAATTGCTAAATCATACGGCAATTCCATTTATAACTTTTTAAGGACTCCACATACTGTTTACTATTTTGGCTACACCAGTTTACATTGGTGTAAAAGGGTTCCCTTTTCTCTAAATCCTAACAAGCACCTGTTAGCGCTTGTCTTTTGGATAACAGCCGTTATAACAGGTAACAGGTAATAACTCACTGTGGCTCTGGTTTACGTCTTGCTGATGATCAGCGGTACCGAGCGCTTTTCCATGTATTAGTGCCACATTCGTATGTCTTCTTTGGAAAAATATCTCTTCAAATCGTCTGCCCATTTTTAACTGGATTGTTTGGTTTTCTGCTATTGAGTTGTACAAATTCCTTATATATTAAAAAAAATTAACTCCTTGTTAGATTTGTGCAAATATTTCCACCCCTTCTGTAGGTTGCCTTCTCATTTTGTGGATTGTTTCTTTTTCTGGGCAGAGGCTTTTTAGTTTAATGTAGTCCCACTTCCTGGTTTTTGCTTTGCTTTAATTTTTAAAATGTAAGTCTTGCTTTGCCAAAATTCAACTCTCTGCTCCACTTTAATCATTGGTAGAAGAAGAGGAAAGACGTGGCAATAGAATAGAACATTTCCTGTGACATTATTGTCACTGGAACATTTTACTTCTCTCCTTGGGAAGCAAAGGAGGACACCTGCCCTCTCTCATCTGACCTACTTCATCTCTCTAAGCCTCTGTTTCTCCATATGTAAAATGGGGGTACTCAAGGTCTTTCCAAAGTTATGTCCGAATGAATGAATGAGTTCACTGGATTAGAACTCTGAAGGCTCTCGAGAGACCTGGCCCTGTGACTACAGCAGGACCATTTCAGGTATGAGGAGAGAGGCAGAGAGCCGTGGGGAAGGGACTTGTGTGCCAGGGGGCGGTGTGGCACGTGGCACCGTGAGACCCATCACAGGGCTCCAGGACAGAAGAGACGGTTCTGGAGAAGTAGATGGGAATGCGGAGGCACTGTAAACCAGGATCTGGCGGGCAGCAGGGCACAGCACACCTAAAGTGAACTTTACCATGTTGCTTTATCTGGGACTTCAGTCCATCATTTGGAATACACATAATGGGAAATACCGACAGCACACTGAATGTCAGGAGGTTTCTAAAATTCTGATAAGTATTACGAGAAGAGATATATATCAGATGAATGTTTAAAAGATATTAAAATGCTCAAAGGCAAAGGGATGGATGTACAGTACAGTCCTTGTAACTTAGCACACATTGCCAAGTTCAGGAGGGCTAAGTAATGAATGTTGTAATTGAGCTGGTGATAAGAAAGCATGGGATTCTTGGACAAATTCTTAGAGCTACTGTAAAAATATGTATATTTACCCATTCCAGTCCTGGCTGGTACAATTTCTCTTCAAAAGTTTTTCACTGCCACCTTCTATATATGATGTGGCTATTTAGTTGCTCAGTC
>SJYX01002230.1:11559-29817 GCA_006410675.1 Oreotragus oreotragus
AACTATAAGCAAGGTGAAAAGACAGCCTTCAGAATGGGAGAAAATAATAGCAAATGAAGCAACTGACAAAGAATTAATCTCAAAAATATACAAGCAACTCCATTCCAGAAAATAAACGACCCAATCAAAAATGGGCCAAAAAACTGAACAGACATTTCTCCAAAGAAGACATACAGATGGCTAACAAACACATGAAAAGATGCTCAACATCACTCAATATCAGAGAAATGTAAATAAAAACCACAATGAGATACCATTTCAGCCAGCCAGTCAGAATGGCTGTGATCCAAAAGTCTACAAGCAGTAAATGCTAGAGAGGGTGTGGAGAAAAGGGAAGCCTCTTACATTGTTGGTGGGAATGCAAACTAGTACAGCCACTATGGAGAACAATGTGGAGATTCCTTTAAAAACTGGAAATAGAACTGCCTTA
Source organism: Oreotragus oreotragus (assembly GCA_006410675.1). Taxonomy (NCBI): domain Eukaryota; kingdom Metazoa; phylum Chordata; class Mammalia; order Artiodactyla; family Bovidae; genus Oreotragus; species Oreotragus oreotragus. The sequence continues at coordinate 11,990 of SJYX01002230.1, forward strand.
TGACCCAGCAATCCCACTGCTGGGCATGCACACCTAGGAAACCAGAATTGAAAGAGACACATGTACCCCAATGTTCATCGCAGCACTGTTTACATAGCCAGGACATGGAAGCAACCTAGATGTCCATCAGCAGGCGAATGGATAAGAAAGCTGTGGTACATATACACAATGGAGTATTACTCAGCCATTGAGAAGAATACATTGGAATCAGTTCTAATGAGGTGGATGAAACTGGAGCCGATTATACAGAGTGAAGTAAGCCAGAAAGAAAAACACCAACACAGTATACTAATGCATATATATAGAATTTAGAAAGATGGTAACGATAACCCTGTATGCGAGACAGCAAAAGAGACACAGATGTATAGAACAGTCTTTTGGACTCTGTGGGAGAGGGTGAGGGTGGAATGATTTGGAAGAATGGCATTGAGACATGTATAATATCATGTGTGAAATGAATCGCCAGTCCAGGTTCGATGCATGATACAGGATGCTTGGGGCTGGTGCACTGGGATGACCCAGAGGGATGGTATGGGTAGGGAAGTGGGAGGGGGATTCAGGATGAGGAATACATGTACACTTGTGGCAGATTTATGTTGATGTATGGCAAAACCAATACAATATTGTAATTAGCCTCCAATTAAATAAATTTATATTTAAAAACACACACACACGCACAAGATCCAATCCTTCCCTGCTATTGCATGCACGCGGAGTTGCTCAGTCACTCAGTCATGTCTGACTCTTTGTCAGCCCATAGACTGTAGCCTGCCAGACTCCTCTGTCCTTGGAATTTCCAAGGCAAGAATACTGGAGTGAGTTGCTGTTTTCTTCTCCAGAGGGATCTTCCTGACCCGGGGATTGAACCCACATCTCTTGTATCTCCTGCACTGGCAGGTAGATTTTTGACCAACTGTGCCACCTAACCTCAGGCAATTCCTAGGAGATGCAACTCAATGGGTATATTTAGCTTATGGTACTGAGTGAGAGGGGCTTTCCTCATGGTTCAGTGGTTAGGAATATCCCTGCCAGTGCAGGAGACACAAGTTCGATCCCTGGGTAGGGAAGATCCCCTGGAGAAGGAAATGGTAACCCACTCCAGTATTCTTGCCTGGGAAATCCCACGGACAGAGGGTCCTGGCGGGCTACAGTCCATGGGGTTGCAAAAGCATCAAACACGAGTTAATGACTAAACACACCAACTGAATGTGAAGAAGACTGTCTGTCTGCCTTCAGCCTTATAGCTCTCTTGGAAAAGCATTTCTGAAAGTTGAAGGATGAGGCGATCACTTATGGAATATATATTAGGTTATTCTTTTGTATCAGTGCTTATAATAGGTAGCAGGAGCATACAGAGGAGGAAGACATATCCTGTTATCATATTCTTCCTAATTAGTAGGGAAATGGAATTAAGTTTTGCCCTATTATGAGCCACATAACTACTGTATCATTTGCAAACATTTGAATTAGTTTCCATAAGCATCCAGGTAAGCCAGATATCTTTTTTTTTGTTTCAAATGTGGGCAGCTAAGTCTCAATGGGTGTGATATAATTTATAGTCACTGATGTAACCCAGGAGAAAGATGACAGTGACCTGTTTTTGGAGCAAGGCAATGGGATCCCAATATATTCTTATTTCACTTCAGTCACTCAGTGGTCCAACTCTTTGTGACCCCATGAACTGCAGCTCACCAGGCTTCTCTGTACATCACCAACTCCTGGAGCCTACTCAAACTCATGTCCATTGAGTTAGAGAAGCCATCCAACCATCTCATCCTCTGTCGTCCCCTTCTCCTCCTGCCGTCAACCTCTCCCAGCATCAGGGTCTTTTCCAATGAGTCAGCTGTTCGCATCAGGTGGCCAAAGTATTGGAGTTTCAGCTTCAGCATCAGTCCTTCCAATGAATATTCAGGACTGATTTCCTTTAGGACTGACTGGTTGGATCTCCTTGCAGTCCAAGGAACTCTCGAGAGTTTTCTCCAAACCACAGTTCAAAAGCATCAATTCTTTGGCACTCAGCTTTCTTTATATATTCTCAATAATTGATAATATGTCATCATTGTCCAGAGTAATCAAGAATAGTTTGAAAAATATTAAACTCCAAAAATAGGTTATATGTAAATATAATTATAATCATGTAGATGCATCAGAAAACTTATTTGTGTCTCTTTATTAAAGCCTTGAGGATTGAAGGAATATATTACTGTCAGCAGCATTGCAGGTTTGTTGAGTACTCTGGGATTGTGTTAATTTCCCAATAAACTGTGCTTGACAGCATATTCACTTAGTCATTGAGAAGTAATTGTTGAAATGTTTCAGTTATTTTTATTAAAAGATAACAGCCCTCTTGCTTTGAAGGCTGAGATGAACACTTTAATTTCTAACAACCTGTGCAACACCACCAAAAGGAAAAGATCAGAATCCCCATTTTATAAATGAAGACACTGAAGCTCAGGAAGGCTATATAATTTTCCAAGCTATAGATGTCATAAGTATCAAAGTAAGAAGTAAGTTATATATCTCTGTTTTACTTCAAAAAGCATTGTTCTTAAATTCTGCCTCCTTTTGAACAGGAATTTGTTTTACATTTAACCCAAAGAGCAGAGATTGACTGAAGAGGGTAAGAAGATAACCCTGCCTTAATCCCACCCAAAGGGGAAAAAAAAAAAAAAAAAAGTATACTAAAAATAACTCTCCTGGTATTAGCATTTGCCCAGATTAGGAAACATAAATAGCAAATAACCCTGAATGGCAAAGAGAAACCTTAATTCAGTCTTATTAGCCCTGTTTTATACTGGTATTATGTGTATTCAGTAATACGGGAGAATCATAGTGGAAAATATTTTTGTTAACTTGTAACACACCCAGATAAAGATCCTCACAGATTGCTAAAGGCACTCAAATGCAGTGATGGCACCTTGAGAACACCTACATAATCTGGAAATGCTTAAATCTAAGAGGAGAACACTTTAATTGGAGTGGGATAGGAAGAAGGTTATAAAAGCTTGAGACTTGTCTTTCACATTGGGAATACGTGTAGGCACAGAAGAGAAAGATCGAATTTATTCTGTTTATATATAAACAGCAACCCATGGAACTCTAGGTAGAATGGTGTCAAGGTTTCAGTCTCAACTCAGTGAAACACCACTGTAATTAAAGCATCCCATCTTGGAGTCTGCCCTTTGGGGTCTGGTTTACTCCATCCTGTGAGATTTTCAGTGAGACCATAAGTCACTTGCTCAATATGTTATAGTAAGATTCTTACCTAGATGAACTTAAGCTCCTGACTTCTAAGTTTATAGAATTATATTAACCTGTAAAGTAGTTAGAAATATAATGAAGCAATGGGAATCTAGCTTTTCTCATCAGAAAATTATGGTTCTATAGTTTCTGGATAAGTGAGATTGAGAAAGTTATTTAATTTCTCTGAGCCTCCATTTTTTCCTCATCATGTGAAATTAATACCATAGTCCTCACAAGACTGTTGTGAAGAATAAAGAAGATCATCCATGGGAAGTGATTAGCACATGTTAGTTATTACATTATAATTAGCATAAAAGCTTATATTAGTATACATGCTTCTTACCTGGTGTGTCTAGAATCTTCAGTGTATTGTAGCTAGGGATATAAATGTGAAGGGTTAAGCAAGTGTTTCTCTAACAACAGTTCATGTCTGTGACAAGGTCTAGGCTGTCTTTGAGCTTTGGAGGCCTAGAAAGTGTCCCCAAAAGGTATTTACTTTCTTCAGCCATTTGGGTGCTAGGGAGTGGTAAGAAACATGTGATAACCATAAAATTATGCCACAAGACTCTGAGGAAAATATTTCTAACGTGGTTTGAAAAGTAGTCTATACAGTCTTTAGACTTGGCAGCTGCCTTAAAATATTCCTCAAATTCTAGTTGGATTTGAAGAGCTTGAGTATGTGTCTTGGATATCACCAGTTAAAACCTAGCTTAATACCTGAGGGACAAGTATCATGGGCCTGCATTCTTGATGTAACTTTTACTTTATGAATTAGTAAGCAATGAATAGGGGAACATATATGGTTGGATAGGCTGTCCCTGTATATGTTCACTTAACTAAGCAGTTAGACGGGGGCTGAAAACCAAACTATACTTGGATCATCAATGTGTACACCCTGGCAAAGATGTATCGACCCAGGTGGTAGTGGTTTAGTTGCTAATCTTGATCAACTCCTTGCGACCCCAGGGACTGTAGCCCACCAGGCTCCTCTGCCCATGGAATTCTCCAGGCAAGAATACCCAAGTGGGTTGCCGTTTCCTTCTCCAGGGGATATTCCCCACCCAGGGATTGAACTCATGTCTCCTGCATTGCAGGCAAACTCTTTTATTACTGAGCCACCAGGGATTCCCTGTCTACCTAGAGGAAAAAACTTATTTTTATAATTCACATATAGTTGTCATTGAGCTAAAATAGATGTAGATCTGACAGCATTTACCCTTACTTTTCAGGTCTCTATGTATTTTGAAAGGTTCTGAGGCTCAGAGTGGGTTATATGCATTAGATGAAAAGATATTTAGGGTAAGGGAATGCCTGTGTGCAGAGTGCTTTCTACTTGATGAGCACATGGCCATTTGCTCATGCATCAAAGAATTGCTCAGTAACACCCAGGGAACCGTAACTTCAGGTCTGAGGGCCATATCACAGCTTACTCCCCATTCTGTCTCCAAGGAGTTTACTATGTAGTGAATGTGGTAAAGTAAACTAATAGCTGTACTAGAAAGAAAAACATAAGGAAAATCTTAAGAGGGGTACAAACAAATGTTACTGAACATTCTGGGAAGGGCATCTATGCATTATGTGCAAATGGAAGGCTTCAGCCCAATTTGTGAATTAATATTCCAAAGACTCGGCAAATCTTTTCATCTCAGCCTCCTTTAGTTAGCAGATGCTGCTGATACCCTTCTTCATGTTGGCTACTGTATTCAGTATAACAAAATTAGGAAGCCATTGTATAATACAAGATAGTCCCTAGGTTATATCCCCCATTATGAGGAGCCTCCTTCTTATGCTTGTTATGGAGAGATCCTGAACTTTTGGAGGAGGAACATCCTCAGTGGTATTTTTTTTAACATCACATAAATTCTAAGTAAGCATTATTGCTAAATGATACTGTTTTCTCTTTATTTATGTTGTATCTTTTTTATTTGGCTAATGTAAAAATATATGCATATGTAAGAGATTTCAGTCATAGGTTTGTTTCCAAATATGTGTATGTATGTGTTAGTCGCTCAGTCATGTCTGACTCTTGACGACCCCAGAGACTGTAGCCCACCAGGTTCCTCTGTGTATGAGATTCTCCAGGCCAGAATACTGGAGTGGGTAGCCATTCCCTTCTCCAGGAGATCTTCCCAACCCAGGGATCGAACCCAGGTCTCCTGCATTGCAGGCAGATTCTTTACTGAGCCACCAGNTTCTGAAAGTTGAAGGATGAGGCGATCACTTATGGAATATATATTAGGTTATTCTTTTGTATCAGTGCTTATAATAGGTAGCAGGAGCAAACAGAGGAGGAAGACATATCCTGTTATCATATTCTTCTTAATTAGTAGGGAAATGGAATTAAGTTTTGCCTTATTATGAGCCACATAGCTACTGTTTCATTTGCAAACATTTGAATTAGTTTCCATAAGCATCCAGGTAAGCCAGATATCTTTTTTTGTTTCAAATGTGGGCAGCTAAGTCTCAATGGGTGTGATATAATTTATAGTCACTGATGTAACCCCGGAGAAAGATGACAGTGACCTGTTTTTGGAGCAAGGCAATGGGATCCCAATATATTCTTATTTCACTTCAGTCACTCAGTGGTCCAACTCTTTGTGACCCCATGAACTGCAGCTCACCAGGTTTCTCTGTACATCACCAACTCCTGGAGCCTACTCAAACTCATGTCCATTGAGTTAGAGAAGCCATCCAACCATCTCATCCTCTGTCGTCCCCTTCTCCTCCTGCCGTCAACCTCTCCCAGCATCAGGGTCTTTTCCAATGAGTCAGCTGTTCGCATCAGGTGGCCAAAGTATTGGAGTTTCAGCTTCAGCATCAGTCCTTCCAATGAATATTCAGGACTGATTTCCTTTAGGACTGACTGGTTGGATCTCCTTGCAGTCCAAGGAACTCTCGAGAGTTTTCTCCAACACCACAGTTCAAAAGCATCAATTCTTTGGTCAGGTGGCCAAAGTATTGGAGTTTCAGCTTCAGCATCAGTCCTTCCAATGAATATTCAGGACTGATTTCCTTTAGGACTGACTGGTTGGATCTCCTTGCAGTCCAAGGAACTCTCGAGAGTTTTCTCCAACACCACAGTTCAAAAGCATCAATTCTTTGGCACTCATCTTTCTTTATATATTCTCAATAACTGATAATATGTCATCATTGTCCAGAGTAATCAAGGAAGAATAGTTTGAAAAATATTAAACTCCAAAAATAGGTTATATGTAAATATATTATAATCATGTAGATGCATCAGAAACCTTGTTTGTATCTCTTTATTAAAGCCTTGAGTATTGAAGGAATATATTACTGTCAGCAGCATTGCAGGTTTGTTGAGTGCTCTGGGATTGTGTTAATTTCCCAATAAACTGTGCTTGACAGCATATTCACTTAGTCGTTGAGAAGTAATTGTTGAAATGTTTCAGTTACTTTTATTAAAAGATAACAGCCCTCTTGCTTTGAAGGCTGAGATGAACACTTTAATTTCTAACAACCTGTGCAACACCACCAAAAGGAAAAGATCAGAATCCCCATTTTTATAAATGAAGACACTGAAGCTCAGGAAGGCTACATAATTTTCCAAGCTATAGATGTCATAAGTATCAAAGTAAGAAGTAAGTTATATATCTCTGTTTTACTTCAAAAAGCATTGTTCTTAAATTCTGCCTCCTTTTGAACAGGAATTTGTTTTACATTTAACCCAAAGAGCAGAGATTGACTGAAGAGGGTAAGAAGATAACCCTGCCTTAATCCCACCCAAAGGGAAAAAAAAAAAAAGTATACTAAAAATAACTCTCCTGGTATTAGCATTTGCCCAGATTAGGAAACATAAATAGCAAATAACCCTGAATGGCAAAGAGAAACCTTAATTCAGTCTTATTAGCCCTGTTTTATACTGGTATTATGTGTATTCAGTAATACGGGAGAATCATAGTGGAAAATATTTTTGTTAACTTGTAACACACCCAGATAAAGATCCTCACAGATTGCTAAAGGCACTCAAATGCAGTGATGGCACCTTGAGAACACCTACATAATCTGGAAATGCTTAAATCTAAGAGGAGAACACTTTAATTGGAGTGGGATAGGAAGAAGGTTATAAAAGCTTGAGACTTGTCTTTCACATTGGGAATACGTGTAGGCACAGAAGAGAAAGATCGAATTTATTCTGTTTATATATAAACAGCAACCCATGGAACTCTAGGTAGAATGGTGTCAAGGTTTCAGTCTCAACTCAGTGAAACACCACTGTAATTAAAGCATCCCATCTTGGAGTCTGCCCTTTGGGATCTGGTTTACTCCATCCTGTGAGATTTTCAGTGAGACCATAAGTCACTTGCTCAGTATGTTATAGTAAGATTCTTACCTAGATGAACTTAAGCTCCTGACTTTTAAGTTTATAGAATTATATTAACCTGTAAAGTAGTTAGAAATAAAATGAAGCAATGGGAATCTAGCTTTTCTCATCAGAAAATTATGGTTCTATAGTTTCTGGATAAGTGAGATTGAGAAAGTTATTTAATTTCTCTGAGCCTCCATTTTTTCCTCATCATGTGAAATTAATACCATAGTCCTCACAAGACTGTTGTGAAGAATAAAGAAGATCATCCATGGGAAGTGCTTAGCACATGTTAGTTATTACATTATAATTAGCATATAAGCTTATATTAGTATACATGCTTCTTACCTGGTGTGTCTAGAATCTTCAGTGTATTGTAGCTAGGGATATAAATGTGAAGGGTTAAGCAAGTGTTTCTCTAACAACAGTTCATGTCTGTGACAAGGTCTAGGCTATCTTTGAGCTTTGGAGGCCTAGAAAGTGTCCCCAAAAGGTATTTACTTTCTTCAGCCATTTGGGTGCTAGGGAGTGGTAAGAAACATGTGATAACCATAAAATTATGCCACAAGACTCTGAGGAAAATATTTCTAACGTGGTTTGAAAAGTAGTCTATACAGTCTTTAGACTTGGCAGCTGCCTTAAAATATTCCTCAAATTCTAGTTGGATTTGAAGAGCTTGAGTATGTGTCTTGGATATCACCAGTTAAAACCTAGCTTAATACCTGAGGGACAAGTATCATGGGCCTGCATTCTTGATGTAACTTTTACTTTATGAATTAGTAAGCAATGAATAGGGGAACATATATGGTTGGATAGGCTGTCCCTGTATATGTTCACTTAACTAAGCAGTTAGACGGGGGCTGAAAACCAAACTATACTTGGATCATCAATGTGTACACCCTGGCAAAGATGTATCGACCCAGGTGGTAGTGGTTTAGTTGCTAATCTTGATCAACTCCTTGCGACCCCAGGGACTGTAGCCCACCAGGCTCCTCTGCCCATGGAATTCTCCAGGCAAGAATACCCAAGTGGGTTGCCATTTCCTTCTCCAGGGGATATTCCCCACCCAGGGATTGAACTCATGTCTCCTGCATTGCAGGCAAACTCTTTTATTACTGAGCCACCAGGGATTCCCTGTCTACCTAGAGGAAAAAACTTATTTTTATAATTCACATATAGTTGTCATTGAGCTAAAATAGATGTAGATCTGACAGCATTTACCCTTACTTTTCAGGTCTCTATGTATTTTGAAAGGTTCTGAGGCTCAGAGTGGGTTATATGCATTAGATGAAAAGATATTTAGGGTAAGGGAATGCCTGTGTGCAGAGTGCTTTCTACTTGATGAGCACATGGCCATTTGCTCATGCATCAAAGAATTGCTCAGTAACACCCAGGGAACCGTAACTTCAGGTCTGAGGGCCATATCACAGCTTACTCCCCATTCTGTCTCCAAGGAGTTTACTATGTAGTGAATGTGGTAAAGTAAACTAATAGCTGTACTAGAAAGAAAAACATAAGGAAAATCTTAAGAGGGGTACAAACAAATGTTACTGAACATTCTGGGAAGGGCATCTATGCATTATGTGCAAATGGAAGGCTTCAGCCCAATTTGTGAATTAATATTCCAAAGACTCGGCAAATCTTTTCATCTCAGCCTCCTTTAGTTAGCAGATGCTGCTGATACCCTTCTTCATGTTGGCTACTGTATTCAGTATAACAAAATTAGGAAGCCATTGTATAATACAAGATAGTCCCTAGGTTATATCCCCCATTATGAGGAGCCTCCTTCTTATGCTTGTTATGGAGAGATCCTGAACTTTTGGAGGAGGAACATCCTCAGTGGTATTTTTTTTAACATCACATAAATTCTAAGTAAGCATTATTGCTAAATGATACTGTTTTCTCTTTATTTATGTTGTATCTTTTTTATTTGGCTAATGTAAAAATATATGCATATGTAAGAGATTTCAGTCATAGGTTTGTTTCCAAATATGTGTATGTATGTGTTAGTCGCTCAGTCATGTCTGACTCTTGACGACCCCAGAGACTGTAGCCCACCAGGTTCATCTGTGTATGAGATTCTCCAGGCCAGAATACTGGAGTGGGTAGCCATTCCCTTCTCCAGGAGATCTTCCCAACCCAGGGATCGAACCCAGGTCTCCTGCATTGCAGGCAGATTCTTTACTGAGCCACCAGGGAAGCATTATCCCTAAAAGCCAATACATTTTTTTATTCTTCAACCCTAAATTTTCATATAAAACTTGTTTTTAGAAAACTAGTCCACAGAAGTATATGGAGAAATACCCATCCTTAAAAATTGCTAAGAAATTCAACTTATGCATGCTCTTCTAAGAGCTTCCCTCATCGCTAAATCAGTAAAGAATCTGTCTGCAGTGCAGACAACCCAGGTTCAATCCCTGAGCTGGAAAGATCCTCTGGAGAAGGAAATGGCAACTCACTCCAGTATTCTTCCCCGGAGAGTCCCGTGGACAGAAGAGCCTGGCAGGCTGCAGTTCATGGAGTTTCAAGAGTCGAACTCGACCTAGCAAACTAAATCACCACCACCACCACCACGGTCTTCTAAGCAACATTAATCATGGCTTGATGAAAAGGTGAGGGATGGTGGAAGCCAAGGTCCGGTTTTAAGTGAAGTATTACTTTTTGAGAACTTTTAATATTTACTCTCTAAGCAATTTTCAAATGTGTAATAGAGTATTTCTAACTATAGTCACCAGGCTGTATATTACATCTCTCAATGTACTTTTACAACAAGAAGTTTGTATATTTTGACCCTCTTCACCTTTTGCTCACAGTGCACACAGCTTCTGTCTACCACCAGTCTTCCTTGTTTCTATGAGTTCAGTGGGTTTCTTTTCTTTTCTTTTTTGTTTAGAGGCCAAATATAAATGAACTCATATGATGATTGTCCTTCTCTGACTTATTTTCACTTAGTAAACTACTCATAAAGTCCTTCTACGTTGACAGAAATGCAATGTTTTATTACTCTCTATAGCCGAATGATTTTCTGTTGGACGTATGTACCATATTTTCTCTATTCATCCATCAGTGAACACTTAGGTTCCTTCTGTGTCTTGGCTTTTGTAAGTAATGCNGTTGACAGAAATGCAATGTTTTATTACTCTCTATAGCCGAATGATTTTCTGTTGGACGTATGTACCATATTTTCTCTATTCATCCATCAGTGAACACTTAGGTTCCTTCTGTGTCTTGGCTTTTGTAAGTAATGCAGTAAATATCTATCTTCTCAAGTTAGAGTCTTGGCTTTCTTCAGATAAATATCTTAAAGGGAAACTGCTGGACCATATGGTAGTTTTGAACTTTTTAAATAACCTCCATAGTTTTTTGTAGTGGCTCTATCAATTTCCATTCCCACCAATATTTCTGCATAAGATTTCCTTTTCTCCACATCCTAAGAAACACTTAATTTTTTAATTTTTGGTAGTCTTTCTAATAGGTGTGAGGTGATAATTCATTTGTTTTTTAATATGAGATATAGTTGATTTATAATATTTTAACTGTTTTTTAACATGAACTATAAAAGTGAAATTGCTCAGTCATGTCCGACTCTTTGTGACCCCATGGACTGTAGCATACTACGCTCCTCTGTCCATGAGATTTTCCAGGCAAGAGTACTGGAATGGGTTGCCATTTCCTTCTCCAGAGGATCTTCCTGACCCAGGGATCGAACCCAGGTCTCCCACACTGTAGGCAGACGCTATACCATCTGAGCCACCAGGGAAGTTCACTTGAAGTATAAACATGAAGTATAGTTAATTTATAATATTAATTTCAGGTTACAACATAGTGATTCAGTATTTTTATAGTCCATTAAATGTTTTTACAAAATATGGCTATAATTCCCTGTGCTGTGTATCCTTGTTGCTTCTCTATTTTATACATGATATTTTGTATCTCTTAATCACTTACCCCCAAATTGCTCCTCCTATCTTCCCTTTCACCTCTGTAACCATTTGTTTTTTTTCTCTATATCTGTGAGTCTCTTTCTGCTTTGTCATATACATTGATTTGCATTTGCTTATCTTTAAAATTTTTATTTTATACTGGAATATAGTTGATTTACAATGTTATATTAGTATCAGGTGTACAGCAGAGTGATATAGTTGTACATATATGTATATATGTAGCTATCATTTTTAGATTCTTTTTCATATAGGTTATTACAGAATATTGAATAGAGTTTCCTATGCAATATATTAGGTACTAGTTGATTGTTTTATCTATAGTGTATATATGTTAATCCCAACCTCCTAGTTTACCTCTCTCCCCATACTTCCCCTTTAGTAACAGTAAGTTTATCTTCTAAGTCTGTGAATCTGCTTCTGTTTGGTTAATAAGTTCATTTGTATCATATGATATTTGTCTTTCTATTTCTAAATTATTTCACTAAGAATAATATTCTCTAGGTCCATCCATTGTTGCTACACATAATAGAATTTTATTCTATTTTATGGATGAGTAGTATTCCATTTTATGTATGTACCACATCTTTATCCACTCATCTGTTGATGGACACTTGGTTTCCTTCCATATCTTAGCTATTATAACTAACATGGCTGTGAACACTGGAGAGAGGAGAGGCATATATGTTGTTGGATTAGTGTTTCTGTTTTTCTCTGGACATGTAGTCAGGACAAGAATTTTTGAATCATGGGGATGTCCTTTATATCGTAGGGGACTGGAATGTAAAAGTAGGAAGTCGAGATACCTGGGGTAACAGGCAGGTTTGGCCTTGGAGTACAAAAATGAAGCAGGACAAAGGCTAACAGAGTTTTGCCAAGAAAATGCTCTGATCATAGCAAACACCCTCTTCCAACAACACAAGAGATGATTCTAAAAATGGACATCACCAGATGGTCAATACTGAAATCAGATTGATTATATTGTTTGTAGGTGAAGATGGAGAAGTGCTATACAATCAGCAAAAACAAGATCAGGAGCTGATTGTGGCTCAGATCATAAACTCCTTATTACTACATTCAGACTTAAATTGAAGAAAGTAGGGAAAACCACTAGACCATTCAGGTATGACCTAAATCAAATCCNATTGTTTGTAGGTGAAGATGGAGAGGTGCTATACAATCAGCAAAAACAAGATCAGGAGCTGATTGTGGCTCAGATCATAAACTCCTTATTACTACATTCAGACTTAAATTGAAGAAAGTAGGGAAAACCACTAGACCATTCAGGTATGACCTAAATCAAATCCCTTACAATTATACAGTGGAAGTGAGAAATAGATTCAATAGATTCAAAGGATTAGATCTGATAGAGTGCCTGAAGAATTACAGACAGAGGTTCATGACATTGTAAGGGGAATGGTGATCAAAACCATCCCCAAGAAAAAGAAATGCAAAAAGCCAAAATGGTTTTGTGAGGAGGCCTTACAAATAGCTGAAAAGAAGAGAAGCAAAAGGCAAAGGAGGAAAGGCAAGATATACCCATCTGAATGCAGAGTTCCAGAGACTAGCAAGAAGAGAGAAGAAAGCCTTTATAAATAATGAACAATGCTGAACAATGCAAAGAAACAGAGGAAGACATAGAATGGAAAAGAGTAGAGATCTCTTCAAGAAAATTAGATACCAAGGGAACATTTCATGCAAAAATGGACACAATAAAGGACAGGAATGGTATGGACCTAACAGAAACAAAAGATATTAAGAAGAGGTGGCAAGAATACACAGAAGAACTATATAAAAATGATCTTAATGACCTGAATAACCACGATGCTGTGATCATTCATCTAGAGCCACACATCCTGGCGTGTGAAATCAAGTGGGCCTTAGGAAGTATCACTATGAACAAAGCTAGTGGAAGTGATGGAATTCCAGTTGGGCTATTTCAAATCTTAAAGATGATGCTGTGAAAGTGCTGCAGTCAATATGCCAGCAAATTTGGAAATCTCAGCAGTGCTCAAAGGACTGGAAAAGATAAGTTTTCATTCCAATCCCAAAGAAGGCCAATGCCAAAGAGTGTTCAGACTTCCACACAACTGTATTCATTTCACATGCTAACAAAGTAATGCTCAAAATCCTTCAAGCCAGGCTATAACAGTCCATGAACTATATACTTCCAGATGCCCAAGCTGGATTTAGAAAAGTCAGAGGAACCAGAGATCAAACTTTCAGCATCTTCTCGATCACAGAAAAGCAAGAGAATTCCAGAAAAACATATAATTCTGCTTCATTGACTACACTAAAACCTTTGACTTGTAGATCATGACAGACTATGGAAAATTCTTAAAGAGATGGGAATACCAGACCACCTGACCTGCCTCATTCAAAACCTGTATGCAGGTCAGGAAACAACAGTTAGAATGGGACATGGAAAAATGGACTGGTTCCAAATTGGAAAAGGAGTACTTCAAGGCTGTATATTGTCACCTTGCTTATTTAACTTTTATGCAGAGTGCTGTGCTATGCTTAGTAGCTTAGTTGTGTCTGACTGTTTGCAACCCCATGGACTGTAGCCCGCCCAACTGCTCTGTCCATGGGAATTCTCCAGGCAAGAATGTTGGATTGGATTGCTGTGTCCTCCTCTAGGGAATTTTCCCAAACCAGCAATTGAACCCATGTCTCCTGCATTGCAGGTGGACTCTTTACCAGCTGAGCTAGGATAAAGCCCAAGTTGGAATCCAGATTGCCAGGAGAAATATCAATAAACTCAGATATGCAGATGACACCACTCTTATGGCAGAAAGCAGAGGAACTGAAGAACATCTTGATGAAGGTGAAAGAGAGTGAAAAAGCTGCCTTAAAACTCGGCATTCAAAAAATGAAGAATATGGCATCCAGTTCCATCACTTCATGGCCAATAGATGGGGAAACAATGGATACAGTGAGAAACTTTATTTTCTTGGGCTCCAAAATCAGTGTGATGATGACTGCAGCCATGAAATTAAATGATGCTTGCTCCCTTGGAGAAAAGCAATGAGAAACCTTGACAAACAATGACAAACCTCCCTTGAAGAAAAGCAATGACAGCATATTGGAAGACAGCATATTAAAAAGCAGAAACATTACTTTGCCTACAAAGGTCTGTATTGTCAAAGCCATGATTTTGCCAGTAGTCATGTATAGATGTGAGAGCTGGACAGTAAAAATGGCTGAGCACTGAAGAATTGATGCCTTCAAACTGTGGTGCTGGAGAAGACTCGAGAGTCCCTTGGACTGCAAGGAGATCAAACCCATCATTCTAAAGGAAATCAACCCTGAATATTCATTGAAAGGACTGATGCTGAATCTCCAATATTTTTGCCACCTGACGTGAAGGATCAGCTCATTAGTAAAGACCCTGATGCTGGGAAAGATTGAAGGCAGAAGGAGAAGGGGATGACAGAGGATGAGATGGTTGGATGGTATCAACTTAATGGACATGAGTTTGAGCAAGCTCCGGGAGATGGTGAAGGACAGGGAAGCCTGGCGTGCTGCAGTCTGTGGGGTCACAAAGAGTCGGACATGACTGAGTGACTGAACAGCAAAGGGTAGTTGTATTTTTAGTTTTTTTTGAGGTACCTCCATACTGTTTTCCATAGTGGCTGAAACAGTGTACACTCCCATAATCAGGGTACAAGGATTCCCTTTTCTTCACATTTTCTCCAACATTTGTTAACTTGTAGACCTTTTGTTGATAGCCATTCTGACATGTGAGGTGATTTCTCATTGTTTTTATTTGTACTTCTCTAATTAGTAGTGATATTGATCATATTTACATGTACTCATTGGCTATATGAATGTCTTCTGTGGAAAAATACTAAGATCTCTACCTAAGTTTAATCAGATTGTTTTAATGCTATTATGTGAGTTATTTATTCTGGATATTAGCTCCTTATCAGATGTATGATTGGTAAATATTTTCTCCCTTTCAATAGATTTTCTTTTCATTTTGCTGATGGTTTCCTTTGCTGTGCAGAAGCATTTTAGTGACATAGTACCACTTGTTTATTTTTCCTTCACTTTTGATGTGAGATCCAAAAACTTACACAGAGACTGATGCTAAGAAGCTTGCCACCTATATTTTCTTTTAGGAGTTTTATGACGTTTGATGTTACTTTAAAGTCTCTAATCCGTTTTAAGTTAATTTTTCTATATGGTAAAAGATAGTGGTCCAGTTTTTTTTAACTTTTTATTTCATATTGGAGTATAGCCAGTTTAAAGTGTGATAGTTTCAGGTGTACAGCAGAGGAACTCAACTATACATACACAAGTATTAGAGAAATTAAATGGAAGTAATCTTGTTTAGGCTTCAGAAACAAGAAAGCAGAGCAGGCCTCTGACCTTGCTTCTGACCTGCCTGAACACCGCCCTGACTGAGTGCCTGCTGTGAGTGCAAGCTGAGCAGCACTATAGATAAATTAGGGGGCAGATCTCGGAATTGTTGAGCCCCTGGAGGAGGTCTGGCCAATCAAGCCCAGGGCTTAACAGTGTTACAAGATTGGAAGACAAAACAAATAGCATTGTAAGAAGAGATTCACATAAAATCAGAGCCGCAGTTTGCTGGCAAACTGATGGCGCTAGCAGTTTGCAGCCTGGGGTTATAAATGGGAACCCTCAAACTGCAATTCTGAAGTCTCACTCCTGGAGTGAATGCAGTACCGCATGACCTGTTCCATGCGACTTCCCAGGGCCTTTTGTGTCTGAATGTCAGTCGGGCCAATCTAGTCCTGTATGTACTGTTACTCCTCTACTGTTTCTATTTATCTTTTTGTTTAGTGATTATATATTGAAAGTAAATTGGATAATTCTTCATTAAATAGTGAAATTGTTTGCGTATAACAAGCGGAAAACAAGTGGTAACTTTTGCTAACAAGTCCTTCAAACCTAAAATGAAAGTTAGAACTTCCAGCAAAACAGTACCCTTTCTCCCCAGCTCCTCTCCCATCCAGGTTGCCACATAGCATTGAGCAGTGTTCCCTGTGTTAAACCGCATGTCCTTGTCGGTTACCCATTTTCTATATAGCAGTTTGTGCATGTAGATCCCAAACTCCCTAACTGTCCCTTCCCCTTGGCCACTGTTGGTTCAATCTCTGTCTGCGAGTCTCTTTCTGTTTTGTAAGTACGTTCATTCGTTTCACTTATTTTTAGATTGCACATATGATATTTCTCCTTCTCTATCTGACTTACTTCACTCAGTATGACAATCTCTAGATCTATCCATGTTTCTTCAAATGGCATTATTTCATTCTTCTTAATGACTAATTAATATTTTGATGTGTATTTGTACCACATCTTTATCTAATCCTCTGTCAGTGGACATTTAGGTTGCTTCCATGTCTTGGCTTTTGTAAACGGTGCTGCAATGAACATTGGGGTGCATGTATGCTTTTGGATCATGTTTTTCTACAGATATATGCCCAGTAGTGTGATTTCAGGGTCATATAGTAGCTCCAATTTTAGTTTTTTAAGGAACCTCCATACTCTTCTTCATTGTGGTTGTACCAATTTACATTCCCATCAACACTGAAGGAGAGTTCCCTTCTCTTCACATCCTCTCTTATATCTATTATTTGTGGATTTTTTGATGATAGCCATTTTGGCTGGTGTGAGGTGATATCTCATTGTGGTTTGGATTTGTTTTTCTTTAATAATTAGTGATGTTGAGCATCTTTTCATGTGCTTCTTGGCCATCTTTATGTCTTCCTTGGATAAATGTCTATTTAGGTCTTCTGCTCATTTTGTCATTGGGTTGTTTCAATGATGTTAAGCCTCATGAGCCATTTGTAGATTTCGAGACTAATCTCTTGTCTACCTCATCATTTGCAAATATTTTCTCCCAATCAGTGGGTCATCTTTTCATTTTATTCATTGTTTCCTTTGCTGTACAAATGTTTTTGAGTTTAAATAGGTCCCTTTCATTTATTTTTATTTCTGTTATTCTGGGAGATGGGTTGAAAAAATAATGCTGCAAGTTATGTCAGATAATGCTTTGCCTATATTTTCTTCTAGGAGTTTTCTAATGTCTGGCTTCACATGTAGAGCGGACTTATGGACTCTGAGGGAGAAGGAGAGGGAAAGGGAGAGGGAGGGATGATTTGGGAGAATAGCATTGAAATATGTATACTATCATGTAAGAAATGAATTGCCAGTCTATGTTCAATGCAGGATGCAGGATGCTTGGGGCTGGTGTATGGGGATGATCTGGAGGGAAGATGTGGGGTGGGAGGTGGGAGGGGGGTTCATGTTTGGGAGTTCGTGTAAAAAAATAAATAAATACAAAAAAA
>SJYX01002230.1:29889-55811 GCA_006410675.1 Oreotragus oreotragus
AAAAAAAATTAAATCTTTAATCCATTTTGAGCTTATTTTTATGTACAGTGTTAAAGAGTGATGTAATTTTTTTTTTACATGTAGCTGTCCAGTTTTCCCAGCATCATTTGTTGAAGAGACTCTTTCTAACATTGTTTAGTCTTGTCTCCTTTGTCACAGATGAATTGACCATAGGTATATGGGTTGATTTCTGGGCTTTCTCTCCTATTGCATTGATCCGTATTTCTGCCAGTGCCATACTATTTTGATGACTTCATTTTTATCCTTTTGCATGTGCTATCCCATTTTCCCAACACCATTTACTGAAAAGACCATTCTTTCCCTATTGTATATTTTTGGCAAGTTTGTAATTAATTGATGATATATGTGTGGGTTTATTTTGGGGGTTTCTATTCCGTTCTGTTGATCTTTGTGTCTGTTTTTATGTCAATACCATGCTGTTTTTATTACCATAGTTTTGTAATATGACTAGAAATCAAGGAGTATGATGCCTCCGAGTTTGTTCTTTTCTCTTAAGATTGCTTTGGCTATTTAGGATCTTTTATGGTTCTATACAAATTTAGGATACATCATTCAGTGAAATGCTATTTTGAGTATCTGGACTATACTCTAAAACAACTGTGCTATCTAGCATCATACTGATTTTTCGTTTCTGTACTCCAGAGAAAAATTGTAGGGGAAGTTATCAATTTTATAAAGACATAGGTTGGTCTTATAGGTTCACTCTGAAGAATGTGTTGGTTAACAGCAAATTGATTTTACTGGCACAACTGCAAGTATGGAAGTTTCTATAATAGCTCATCTATAAGACATGGCAACAGAATTAAGAAGCCAGGTCTAAGAGGGCAGAGGATAATAAAAGAAGGATGGAAAGGAATCACACAAGAGTGACATGTGGGTGCCCCCAAAGAGGCAGGCATGGCAGGGACAAAAAAGGCAGACTTGAAAGAAGAGTAAAGGAATATTTAAATCTCTTCTGGATTTTGTCTATTGCAAAGAGTACTCACATAGGTGAAATATAGAGCTATTTTCAGTAATGGATTAAGCAAAATATCTTTCTAGTTGTTGCGGGTGCATGATGGCAGAGCATCCCCTCATAGGGTAGAGTTGAATACAGAAAGAAAATCAGACCAGATTTATTCAGCATTGTTGGCTGCCCCTGCACGCTTTGTTTCTGTCTTACTCAATTCACTCTATGTCCCATTGGGACCTTGGGCTGCCAGAGCAACATTAAACGGGCTTGCAGAAAAGCCTTCATTGTGAAGTCTAGCAATTCTATCTAGAATTTCCACTTGAATGTTAGAAAAGTGGAAATAGCTTTTAGAGTTGTAAAGTGCGGAAATGATGATGTAGCTTGCCCTAAACAGGCAGAATCAGAGATAGGTAGCCTTCTAGGAGAGTCAAGATGCAGATGTTTTGATTACTTCTACTACAATGCACTCTGCTGGAAGACAAATTACGAATAAAGTCTAAGCCTATCATGGGTGACAAAATGAAATCTCTGAAATGTAGGCTGGTGTGTTAAATATTTAATATCTCTTAAATTGCTTTTGATCTCCCAATCCCACTGGCTAGTTAACTGTTTGACACCATCTTTTTAGTTTTTCTTTCTAGATTTTATTAACATCTCTCTTATTTTCTGATAAAAATGTGTTCTATACATGATAAAACTTGTGACAATATTAATAAATATAATAAAGACCCAAATCATCCATAATCCTATCTTTTTGAGGTAAGCAGTGTTAAATTTGATGCAATTTTTCTTTCTAGTTTCTAAGCATGTATTTTTTAATCACACTTGTTATCTTGAATATGAAATTTTATATCCTACATTTATATCAGGTTACTTAGATGAGGAGGATTTTCCTGTCTTTCAAAGCCATACGTTGATGTCTGGAAACCGTATGTTAATGTCTGGGCTTCCTTGGTAACTCAGCTGGTTAAAGAATCTGCCTGCAGTGTAGGAGACCCCGGTTTGATTCCTGGATTAGGAAGGTCCCCTGGAGAAGGGCTAGGCTACCCACTCCAGTATTATTGGGCTTCTCTGGTGGCTCAAATGGCAAAGAATCCACCTGCAGTGCAGGAGACCTGGGTTTGATCAGCAGGTTGGGAAGATCCCCTGGAGAAGGGAACGGCTACCCACTCTAGTATTCTTGCCTGGAGAATTCCATGGACAAATGAGCCTGGCAGGCTACAATCCATGGGATCGCAAAGAGTCAGACACAACTGAGCAACTTTCGCAAACTCACTAATGTCTGGAAAATATCTCATGATACCATTTACCATAAATTATCTAAAACTTCGCTTATGTTTTGAAACACTTAGGTTGTTTCCAAATTGTTACGATTTTGAGTTACATTGAAATAATTCTTCCTCATGCATAAATTTATGAACTCACCTCCGAATAATTTTTTACAGTAAATTCCTAAACTGGGACTACAGTTTCAGAGAGTATACCCTTGCTTAAGCTTCTTAAATTACAAGATAGGTCCTTTAAAGCCAAAGAGTAACATTTAGTATAAACTGGAGACAACTCAGCATAGCCCAGGCAGCCTGTTATTGATTGAGGACACACCAAGCTCAAAGTCCCGTAAATGTTAGCTGCTATTTCTATGTGTTTTAGAAAATAAGAGCTCTATGAATCCATTCAAAATATATTAAGTATGAATGTTCTTGCTGGTTGTTTTGGTAAGGTGGTCTGTTCACTTGTTTTCACATGGCCGACCAAATTAAAACTGTGCTCCTACTTTATAATACTTACATGTATGTATGTACACACACATACACACATATATGGGTTTTGCTGGTGGCTCAGATGGTAAAGAATCTGTCTCCAATGCAGAAAGACCTGGCTTCGATCCCTGGGTTGGTGAGACCCCTGGAGAAGGAAATGGCAACCCACTCCAGTAATCTTGCCTGCAAAATTCCATGGACAGAGGAGCCTGGCAGGCTACAGTCCATGGGGTCGCAAAAAGTCAGGTGCAACTGAGCAACTAACATACTCCCACCACACACACAAATACATACGTGTGTGTGTGTATGTATGTGGGGTGTGTGTGTGTGTGTGTGTGTGTGTGTGTATCAAAGCAGCTTGATCTGTATGTTTCAGATAATCTCCAATGTAAGACATACACAACTTCCCACATAACTCACATTGACAAAACACCTACTTTGTGCCAGGTGGTTTCACATACACATTATTTCAGAGATTCCATCTCTGACAGCAGGCCAAGACTTAACACAGTGATGATGATAGAGGTGGTCCTAATGAAGACCCATAGTCATGCCAGAAGCAGCACATGGTTCATGTCTTACTCTGGGTACTGAGTGACGTCCAGTCTCCTCCTCATCCTCTGACCCCTGCCCTTGGATCGATAGTGATGTAACATGGGATCCAGGTAAGAACCACTCGCCAGCACTCAACGTAGAAGCAGTTTGAGGCTGTGGTAGTTAATGCCTTTGGGGCTGCCCTTGAGCAGTAGAGCACTGGAGTCAGTGGATGAAGGCTTCTCTGCGTCCACCAGGGCAGGAGAGTCAATGGATCTTTATAAGGTCTTGGTAAGGCTGAGCATTGGTCTCTTAGACAGGAAGGGTAGAGAGCTATCTCAAAAAAATATAAAAATTCATCTGATTGGTTTCCCTTTATTTCTGAGGATTATATTCCCAGAGTATAATGTTCCTGAATAAATTACCTGCATGTTAGCCTTTGTCTCAGGTTCTGCTTTCCTCAGGAGCCATGATAAGGCAAACAACATGTCTAAAGTCCCAAAATAAAAGAAGTGGACCCAATAGCCCTTTATTTATTTTCTCTATCCCTCTTTCTCTTTCTGAATATTTTGTTTTCTCTCTTTTTATAAACATAAGTACAGAGACATTTTTCAAAACTTTAATGGAGTTAGAGTAGTGAAAGCTCAACCTAGGGAATTACCCAGTAATTCAGTAAAATTAAAGATTAGCATGTGATGGTATAACATAAGTCATTTCCCAAATTTTGGTAATCTAAATCAGCAGTTTTTAAAGTATGGTTTGCATACACAGAGAGTCCCCAAGACTCTTTCAGGAGGTCCAAGAAGTCAAACCTACTTTACTAATAGTATTAAGATGGTGGTTGCTTCCTCACTTAACTGACATTTGGAATAATTAAAGCAAAAACCATTTCATCCTCTGTTGCCTCCTTCTCCTCCTGCCCTCAGAGGATGAGATGGTTGGATGGCATCACTGATTCAATGCACATGAGTTTGAGCAGACTCTGGGAAATAGTGAAGGACAGGAAAGCCAGGCATGCTGTAGTCCATAGGGTCGCAAAGAGTCAGACATGACCTAGCAACTGCACAACAAGAGTAAAAACAGTGGTGGGTAAAAGTGCTGGCAACTTAGCATGAATCAAAACAGTGGAGCCAAACTGCATCAGTACCATTATCCAGTATCTTCCCCATCAAAATGCACTTGGAATTTAAAAAAACTGACAGTTTAACTCAAGAGTTAAGTCAACTCAACATCAAGTTTAGTCCTTGATGAAACAGTTCAGCTCAGTTCAGTTGCTCACTCTTGCCTGACTCTTTGCCACCCCATGGACTGCAGCACACCAGACTTCCCTGTCCAGCACCAACTCCTGGAGCTTACTCAAACTCACTTCCATCGAGTTGGTGATGCCATCCAACCATCTTATCCTCTGTTGTCCCCTTCTCCTCCCACCTTCAATCTTTCCCAGCATCAGGGTCTTTTCTAGTGAGTCAGTTCTTCGCATCAGGTGGCCAAAGTATTGGAGCTTCAGCTTCAACATCAGTCTTTCCAGTGAATATTCAGGACTGATTTCCTTTAGGATAGACTGGTTGGATCTCTTTGCATTCCAAGGGACTCAAGAGTCTTCTCCAACACCACAGTTCTAAAGCATCAAATTCTTTGGCAGTCAGCTTTCTTTATAGTCCAGCTCTCACATCCATACATGACTACTGGAAAAACCATAGTTTTGACTAGATGGACCTTTATTAAAAGGTCTTTTATTAAAAAGTCTCTGCTTATTAATATGCTGTAGTGGCTCAGATGGTAAAGCGTCTGACTACAATGCGGGAGACCCGGGTTCGATCCCTGGGTTGGGAAGATCTGCTGGAGAAGGAAATGGCAATCCAGTCTCCAGTACTATTGCCTTGAAAATCCCATGGACAGAGGAGCCTGGTAGGCTACAGTCCATGGGGTCGCAAAGAGTCGGACATGACTGAGTGACTTCATTTTCATTTAGGTTGATCATAGCTTTTCTTTCAAGGAGCAAGCATCTTTTAATTTCATAGCTGCAGTCACCATCTGCAGTGATTTTGGAGCCTGAGAAAATGAAGTCTCTCACTGTTTCCATTATGTCCCCATCTATTTGCTGTGAATTGATGGGACTGGATGCCATAATCTTATTATATTACTATATGTTACAGATATATAATATAGTGATTCACATTTTAAAACATATGCCATTTATGGTGGTGGGGGTTTAGTCACTAAGTCATGTTTGACTTCTGTGATCCCATGGACTGTAGCCTGCCAGACTCCCATGTGCATGGGATTCTCCATAAAAGAATACTGGAGTGGGTTGCTATTTCCTCCTCCATGGGATATTCCTGACCCAGGAATCGAACCCAGTCTCCTGCATTGCAGGCAGATTCTTTGCCAACTGAGCTATGAGGGAAGCCATTTACAGTACATAATATATACATACTATACTATATAATACTATACTACATATACTACAAAGGTCCATCTAGTCAAGGCTATGGTTTTCCCAGGGGTCATGTATGGATGTGAGAGTTGGACTCTAAAGAAAGGTGAGCACTGAATAATTGATGCTTTTGAACTGTGGTGTTGGAGAAGACTCAGAGGAGATCAGTCCTGGGTGTTCATTGGAAGAACTGATGTTGAAGCTGAAAGTCCAAGACTTTGGCCACCTCATGCAAAGAGCTGACTCATTTGAAGAGACCCTGATGCTGGGAAAGACTGAGGGCAGGAGGAGAAGGGGATGACTGACCCCATGGACTGTAATCTACGAAGCTTCTCCATCCATGGGATTCTCCAGGCAAGAACACTGGAGTGGATTGCCATTTCCTTCTCCAGGGGATCTTCCCAACCCAGGGATCGAACCCGGGTCTCCCACGTTGGAGGCAGACGCTTTAACCTCTGAGCCATCTATTTTTAGATTCCACCTATACGTGGCATTATATAGTATTTGTCATACTCTGTCTGACCTATTTCACTTAGCAAAATATCCTCCCAAGTCCATTCATGTTGCTGCAAATGGCAAAACTTCATTTTTATGACTGAGTAGTATTCCAGTGTGTGCACGTGTGTGTATGTGTATACACATCATCTTTATCCATTCATCTTTATTCATTCACCTGTTGATGGATACTTAAGTTGCCTCTATATCTTGACAATTACAAGTAATGCTGCTATGAACATTCGGGTGCATATATCTTTCCCAATAGTGTTTCTGATTTTTTTTAGGATATGTACCAGGGAGTGGAGTTGCTGAGTCATATGCTGGTTCTGTTTTTAGGTTATGGAGAAACCTCCATATGGTGTGCCACAGTGGCTGCACCAGTTTACATTCCCAGCAGCAGCGTACAATGTTGCCCTTTTCTCCATATACTCACCAACAGTTGTTATTTGTGTTCTTTTTTTAGAACATTTATTTTTACAGTGGCGCTAGTGGTAAAGAACCCACCTGCCAGTGCAGCAGATGTAAGAGATGAGGGATCAATCCCTGGGTTGAGAGGATCCCCTGGATTAGGAAATGGCAACCCAGTCCAGTATTCTTGCCTGGAAAACTCCATGGACAGAGGAGCCTGATGGGCTACAGTCCATGGGGTCAGAAAGAGACATGACCGGACACTAATAGTTTATTTGACTGCCCCAGCCCTTAGTTGTGGCGTGTGGGATCTTGCATCTTCATTGCATTCACTGAGATGTGGTACCTTTAGTTATGGCATGCAAACTCTTAGTTGCAGCATGTGGGATCTAGTTCCCTAACCAGGGACTGAACCCAGGCATCCTGCATTCAAAGTGTGGAGTCTTAGCACTAGACCACCGGGGAAGTCCCTGTTTGTGTTCTTTTTGATAATAGCCATTCCGAATGGTGTGAGGTGATATCTCTCTGTGGTTTATTTTGAGTTTGCCTGATACTTAGCAGTGTTGAGCATCTTTTCATGGAGTGCACATTTTTTTAACATTTATATGACACCCTTGAAAGTGTACATACAGTCTGCCTACTGAGGTGCGATGGTTTTATTGAGAGAAAGAGCTCTGGTACAATTGTTCCTGTTGCCAGCTGAACTAGCCCCTTTTCTTATAAAATAGCATTTTTTAAATTAATTTATTTATTTTAATTGGAGGCTAATGACTTTACAATATTGTAGTGGTTTTTGCCATACATCAACATGAATAGAGCATTTTTACTTGAAAGAAAAATAGACCTACTGTGATCATTCATCACTGGGTATTTGACAGATGTTTTCTAAGAAAACAAAACAAAAAAACAAAGTCACCTGTAATCTAAAGGAAGAAATTATCAATAACTCTATTTGTTGCCAATTATAGAATTTGAATTTAGAGTAAAATTTTGAATATTGGAAAACCCCCACACTGTTCCCAGTACTTACTGACTATTCTGACGAGTTTAGTTTCAGTATCAACAGTTATGGGTTTCTGAAATCATATAACGAAATGTGTCAGTCTTTGGAAGATATTGACAAAGACTTAGCGAGGACTCTCTTAGCCCTCTTCTCAGCTAGGCTTTACCTTAGTCCTCATCCTTGTTGGACTTATATAGCTCAGTTTGTCAAGGATCCTTCTAAAGCATTTTTATCAAGAATTCCCACACCCTCAACATCTCATCACCCTCACTATCTGATCAAGTTCCCCCTCCCCCAGCTTTGATATTAAGTCCTTACTTTGTCTTCAGCAGAAGTCGTATGAAGTTGGAGAAGCAAGAATCCCCCTACCTTTGCTATCTTTTCCTAGTACTTTTTCCTCCACTGACACCCTGTCCCCCACCCCCGTTCATTGGCTATACTTCCCCAGCTGTCTTGGCTGTATTTGTACTTGAGCTTGATCTCTCTCCCCTCTTGCTATAGTCTTGACACCTATTACAATAGTCCTTATTAAAGCCTTCTCTTATCATTTTTAACAAATGTCAGAATAATTTTTTCTTTACCAGTATACATAACAGATTGAATCTATATCGTCCAAAAGACTAATGCAGGATATTTAAAAAGTCACATGCAGGTAAAAGAACCATTCATAATATAAGAGAAATCAAAGGACATTAATGAAACGGGGCCTAACAAAGTTTATTGATAGGATTTCAGATTCCACATTGCAATTAACCTTTAAGAAACTACCATTTGTTAAGCTCTGTTGTAATATCAAAGATGCTTATCCACAATTATCTCTGGATGGGATATTAAAATACTCTTTTCCCTTGTCTAATTATCTATGTATATGAGGCAAGATTTTCTTCATTTATTACAACCAAAAGAACATACTGAAACAAATAGAAGGCAGGAGTGGATATGAATTAAGCTGAGATTCACAAATATATGAAACAATGCCACTCTTCTAATTGTTTGCTTTAGAATATAGTCTCATTTTTCATATAGCTATGTTGTATTTTAACATGAATTCAAAAGAATTAATACATATATAATTTGATGTTTTAACCTGGTTTAATTTCAATTTGGTAAATACCAGTAGGTATGCGTGCTTAATCGCTTCAGTCGTGTCCGACCCTATGGGCCATAGACCACGAGGCTCCTCTGTCCAAAGGATTCTCCAGGCAAGAATACTAGAGTGGGTTGCCATGCCCTCCTCCAAGGGATCTTCCTGACCCAGGGATAGAACCCATGTCTCTTAAGACTCCCCTGGCAGGTAGGTTCTTTACCACTAGCGTCACCTGGGAAGCCCAGCCAATAGGTATAGGTATAACTCACATGAACTCAAGCTCTTTAGAGCATTCAGTGATTTTAATAGGTCTAAAAGCATTTTTGTGAACAAACCACCTGGTAACAATCTGTTTAAGTGTGTCATTGGTTCAGCTTTCTCTTGTAATGATGTAATAGATGGTTGGATAGCATCACCAACTCAACGGACGTGAGTTTGAGTAAACTCTGGGAGTTGGT
Organism: Oreotragus oreotragus; assembly: GCA_006410675.1. NCBI lineage: Eukaryota > Metazoa > Chordata > Mammalia > Artiodactyla > Bovidae > Oreotragus > Oreotragus oreotragus. The sequence continues at coordinate 39,048 of SJYX01002230.1, forward strand.
GATGGACAGGGAGGCCTGGCCTGCTGCAGTCCATGGGCTCGCAAGGAGTCAGACACGACTGAGCAACTGAACTGATGCAAGAGATATTTGAAAGTTTGAAAGTAACGAAGTGACAAATCAGGTCAGAGATACTATGTTGAAGTTGGTGGCACTAGGCAAACATATTCATGAGTATAATTAGATTCCTAGAAGCAAAGGAAAATATCAAGCTATCAAAAGGAGGAGGCAGAGGGGTTAAATGTACAAAGAAAATCTCGCAAGGAGTCAGACACGACTGAGCAACTGAACTGATGCAAGAGATATTTGAAAGTTTGAAAGTAACGAAGTGACAAATCAGGTCAGAGATACTATGTTGAAGTTGGTGGCACTAGGCAAACATATTCATGAGTATAATTAGATTCCTAGAAGCAAAGGAAAATATCAAGCTATCAAAAGGAGGAGGCAGAGGGGTTAAATGTACAAAGAAAAATAAACCTGGCCTTGAGAAATCTAATCACCAAATCAAATTGTATTCACTTGATCTTATTAAACTACCACCCCTACCCTGGACATGAAAGTGTTACTGTTTTTTCAAATTGACGATAACGAAGTTAGTTTGAATTGGAGTTAGTACTGACATGAATTTATTGTGCCTAGAAAATATACTAGTTACCAGAATTATATTTCAAGAGCCTGCTTTCATGTTAATAAACTGTACTGTTAACGTTTCTAGAGCTTTTTAAGAAACCCCAAACAATAGCAAAGTTCAGCCACTTTCTCTCACTGAGCATAAAAACTTACCCTGTGCTTTTTCCAAAAATAGCATACTATGTGAACTCTTAACAGAGTTTATATGTGCAGTAAGCCATGTGGAACCCTGAATGTTTCCATCTCTGGAGAAAAAATAATCATTTTTCCGGGCTCAGGTTTCAGAAAGACCTGAGGATTCCAAAGGATGAAAACATAATTCTGAAGCATAAAGAGACATGGCCACAGATCAGTGTGGATGATTAAAAGATGACTTTTGTTTGGAATCATGGTTTCCTGAACTGTATCTTAGTGCAACCTGTTCAGGAGCCTTCTTTCTTGGCTTCTGTAGTTCTGTAGTTGGATTCCATGGTACAAAGTCAGCTTTAAGAGTATAAAATACAGAGTTGGTATAACTAGAGAGCATCAGCTGAACTACTTTCTATTGTGGTCTATCTTAGTATTAAAAAATGCAGGTCCAGTGGTTAAGACTCTGCCTTCCAATGCAAGGGGTGCAGGTTCAATCCCTGGTCAGGGAACTAAGTTCCCACATGCTGCATGGTGAGGTCCCCCCCCCAAAAAAAAATAAAAGTTAAAGATTATTTTTGAAATGTACTAGAACCTTTCGGCATTTAATGTTTATCAATTGAAGTGTATATATCATTGTGAATTGTAAAAATATTTTCAAATATTTGTCTATATTATTGATATAGTCAGACTGCAAATAATCAACATATAGTTAGTGGCTTGCTGGGGAAAGTTGAAAAGGGAGTTGAGGAAGTCAGTGATGTTCCATGCATGGGTTGCTCTTTAGCATGAGGTTCCAATGTACTCACTTTGGCCTGCTTTGGTCTGTGTTTAAAACAAAAGACTTATACTTGGCTAGGTTGATGCAATGCTCAAATTAGTCATCAAACATCTCTATAGTTTATTTATAATAGCAGAAACTGGGAGCAATTGAAATGTCTAACATACGGAAATAAGTAAATGGCAATAAAACTCTGTGAAATAGGATGTAGTTAAATAAAATAATGCTTGTAAAATATTTAAATAATCTCAGAATAAATTTATTTCACAACATTAAATGAAAGAGTAGGCAGAAAATGGCACAGATGAAAGTCTAAAATGTATAAAAATTATACAATTAGTGTTCTGGGTTTTTCTTTTTGTATATATAACCAGGAGTGAAACTGCTGGGTCATGTGGTAGTTCTATTTTTAGTTTCTTGAGGAACCTCCATATTGTTCTGCATAATGACTGCACTAATTTGATTTCCACCAACAGTGTTCAGGGGTCCCCTTTATTCCACATCCTTGCCAACATTTGCTGTTTTCTTTTTTTTTTAACATTTTTTAAATGTATTTGGCTGATCCAGGTGTTGGTAGCAGCCTGTGGGATCTTGAATGTTCGTTGCATTCATTGTGGCATGCAAACACTTAGTTACATCATGTGAGCTCTTAATTGCATCATTTGGAATCTAGTTCCCTGACCTGGGATCAAACCTAGGCCCCCTTCATTGGAAGCCTGGAGTCTTAGCCACTGGACCACCAGGGAAGTCCCTATTTGTGTTCTTTTTGTTGATAGGCATTCTGACTGGTGTAAGGTGATATCTCATTGTGTTGTTTCCACCCCCTGCCCCCCCACCAGGGGGCAAGGTTTTATTGAGGCCCCTGATGCAACAAGGGGCAGTGAGAACAAGCAACAGGTTCCCTTGCTTGCTCATTCTGTGAGGGGGCTGCGAGCTTGTTCCTTTTATGGGGTGAGGGTAGGGTCATGTCAACAAGCTGGGCTGGAGTGATAGCTTCAGTGGTTTGCCTACCCATTAGGTGATGTTGTATGTAGGGGGCATGCACAGTTCCCTGCTTTCGCTCTGGGCTCTTCAAAAGTGGTAGTTGGGTTTCTTGGTCTCTTTTTGTATCTTCTGTCCAGAATTTTCCCTAACTGTACATTCATGCAGTTATTTTTAGTCCTTTGTAGTCCATTGTATTTTGTTGATCAAGGAGAGGTATGTCCAGGGGCTCTTCCCAACTCAGGGATCCAACCAGCGTCTCCCTGGCAGACAGATTCTTTACTGTTAAGCCACCTGGGAAGCCCCTGGATAGATGTACCCAACTAGATACCCCTTACAGTTTGACAGCAGTGGGAGTGGTTAGTATTACTTTATAGGGGTCCTTCCATCTTGTCAACCATTGGTATTGGGGGGAACCCCCCTCCAGGTTTTAAGAACTTGGTCTCCAGGGTTTATTTGTGAAGGGACTGCTCTTTCCTCTGTATTTTCAGTGGGAGCTGGTGTAGTGCCCCGAGGGCATAGTCCTGGACTGCCTTCTGAACTTGCTGCCAAGATCCTGGCCTCTGTTCTCCTGTGTGGAATAGAAATATGGAGACAGAGTTCTGGGTGTAGAATAGAAAAGAGTGGCTTTTATTGCTTTGCCAGCCTAAGGAGGTCACCATAGGCAAGCACCCTCAAGACTGTGCCCTCCCTTGGGAAAAATAGGAAGGGGTTTTATAGTTCAGGAGGGGAAGGGAGTGCCACAGGTGAAGAGTGGAGTGTATGCAAGCTTGCATTCTTCTTTCCTCTCAGAAAACTTATACACCGTCAGAGCTGGTGCCAGGCAGCCCTGGAAGAATGAGTATGGTCCTCAAGGCAGTCACACTGTGACTGTCTTCCTGGAATAAAGAATGCTCACAAAAGAAGGGGGTGTGAGGGAGCGCTTCCTCAGGAAGCAAGCACCATGTGCATTCTACAGCTCTGATGAGAAAATAATCATTCTCAGGTGCGATTAACAAAGAAAGACAAACATTTCTGAGAAAATGGCCTGAGTGGGCTAAAAGAATAAGGCCTAGAATATTGGAAGCAGCCATAACCAGCTTCTGTTGTAACAAACTTGTCCTGGATTAATGATATATATCAGGGCCTTGTTTTCCTGTCATCCAGTAGAATGTCAGTAGTAAGAAAAGGTCTCCCATAGGTCACCCATTTCAGATGGGCTAATAAGCCTCAGACCACTCCTGGGGGCTACGTGAACCCCAAGGAGTGGAGTGGGAAGCAAGCTTGTCCAGGGAGCATGAGCCTCTTGGCAAAGCTTTGCTAAGGTTTTCTTTAAAACATGGTTCGTTTTCTTTACCTTCCCTAAAGACTGGGGATGCCAAGAGGTGTGTGGCTTGTAGTCTATCCCTAGGGCTTTTGTGAGCCCCCGTGTGATTTTAGCTGTGAAGGAGAGCCTGTTATCACTCTGGAAGAACTTCAGAAGTCCAAACCAAAGAATTATTCTTTTAAAAGGGACTTACAGACGTCCATGGCTTTTTCAGATTGGGGCCAGGGAAGGTGTCAGTCCATCCTGTGAAAGTATTGAAGAACACTAGGAGACATGTATATACTGATCGTGGGGGCATTTGGGTGAAATCTAACTGCCAGTCTTCCTCCAGATGTGCTCCTTGGTGCTGAATTGACATGAGTGATGAAGAGGGGATTGGATGTGGCTTATTATGGGCACATAAATCACAGGCAGCTGGAAAAAACCTTCTGCATCGAGGCACATAGCGCATCCCTCCCGTAGACAGTGACATCATGTTAGCTCTCAGGGAGTTTCCCTTGTTGGGCCTCAGGGATTGGAACCTTATCCTCCTGTTTATACCAGCCTGTGCTTCCCTTCTCATAGCCCCATTTCTCAGCATGTTCTCGTTTCCTGTGGGGAACATTGGGAAAGGCTCAGGAGTTCAGGGGGAGCCAGTCACTGGAGCCATAACTTGTGCAGGTTACTGCAGTCAAGCTGTCTGTTTTGCCCTTTGATCAGCTTTGCTGTTCCCTTGGCTCACAAAAGAGCCCTCCCTCTGGCCCCTATAGTGGATTACAGCTGTCTGGGTCGGGACCTGCACTGCTTCTAAAAGAGCTAGAATCAAATCTTCATGTTTTATGGGAGAATTGCTAGCAGTTAACATTTCTTTTTCTTTCTAAATGGCAACATGAGTGTGTAGCATGTGGAACCCACATTTAGAGTCAGTAAAAGTATCTAATTTCTTATCCTTCCCTAATTGCAAAGCTCTCCTTAATGTGATTAGTTCATGCTTCTGGGCTCATGTCTGGGGTTGCTGGGCCTTGGCTTCTGTGACTTCATCTAGACTAACTGTGGTGCACCCTGCCTTTTGCTTCCCACTTCTACAGAACTGTTCCCATCAGTAAACCATTCAACCTCAGGGCTCTCAAGAAGTTCACCTAGATCAGACCTGCTGGAGTAAGTTCTTCTAAGATTTCTCTGTACACTGAGGCAATAAATCTCCACTCTGGCCCACTAGAAGCAGAGTTGCTGGGTTCAGGCTTTGGCTCACCTTTCAGGTGATTTAGGAAGGCCTGATATCTTGTTAACCTTCCTCCAGTCAACCAATGATGTCCTTTACTTCCAACATAGACTGTACCTGATAAGGGGTTAACACATCTATATCTTGTCCCAGGGTGAGCTTGTTTCACCAACCGGGCTACCTGCTACTACCCACAGGAAGCTTGGCCATCCCAGGGCCACTGAGTCCGGTTGGACTGGATCTGTTTTAACCACAGAGGCCTGAGTCCTGGGAAGTAGACTGAAGAACAGCTGTTCTCTGATCAGCTTCAGTAACCCATCAACATACTATAGCAGAGTTCCCTTCACAGGGCTCAGTTCCCCTGTGAATGCCTTTCCAAAAAGATGGGGGCTGTCCCCCAAACCCTGCAGAAGCACTATCCATGTATATTGGGTAGCCTCCAGGGTGTCAGGGTCCCTCCATTCAAAGACAAAAAGATATTCAGAGTCTGGATATAGGGGAATCCAAAAAAATGCATCTTAGAGGTCCACAACAGAGAAATCCTGGGCCCTCCCCAGGACCTGGGTGAGAAGGGTGGGTTTGACACCAGTGGGAGTAATAGGGATGATGGCCTCACTCACTACTCGTAAGTCATGCGCAGGCTGATACTCCCCCTTAGGCTTCTGAACAGGGACAATCTGGGTTGCAAGGAGATTGGCAGAGCCTAATGAGTTCATTAGGCAGTAAGGATTAGCTGAGTTGGCAACTGGACGGAGAAGGCAATGGCAACCCACTCCAGTACTCTTGCCGGGAAGGTCCCATGGGTGGAGGAAGCTGGTAGGCTGCAGTCCATGGGGTCACTAGGAGTCGGACACGACTTCACTTTTCACTTTCATGCATTGGAGAAGGGAATGGCAACCCACTCCAGTGTTCTTGCCTGGAGGATCCCAGGGACGGGGGAGCCTGGTGGGCTGCCGTCTATGAGGTTGCACAGAGTCGGACACGACTGAAGCAACTTAGCAGCAACAGCAGCAGCAATGAGTCCATGTTTTCCGGAATTTGCTAAGCCACAGTTGGAATCCCTTCTGGGCCTCAGGCTTTAAAGGCTATTGTCTCTTCCAGGGGTATTTTCCCCCAGGCCATAAGCTTATTGTTTTTTTTTTTGGTGGGGGGGGACACATGTGGCCCATCCTGGCACCAAGATATCCCAAACCGCAGGATCTGCTTGCTCTCTAATTTCTTGGGGGTTATTATGGGGAGTATTTTGATACCCAACAGGTAGGTCATCTGAGGCTACTAATGGATGCATTCTCTGTTTGGATTCTTTACCTCCTTGGATTTCACCCTGTCTTAAGAATGTACTAGATCCTAACTTATTTAGCAAATCTCTTGCGAAGAAGGGTAAGGGCCTTTTGGGCATGTATAAAAAAGGTGTAAGAATAATAGACCCGATTCCGCAGGCAAAGTGAAGTCGCTCAGTCGTGTCCGACTCTTTGTGACCCATGGACTGTAGCCTACTAGGCTCTTCTGTCCATGGGATATTCCAGGCAATAGTCCTGGAGTGGATTGCCATTTCCTTCTCCAGGGGATCTTCCCAACCCAGGGATCGAACCCGGGTCTCCTGCATTGTGGNCACAAAAGAGCCCTCCCTCTGGCCCCTATAGTGGATTACAGCTGTCTGGGTCGGGACCTGCACTGCTTCTAAAAGAGCTAGAATCAAATCTTCATGTTTTATGGGAGAATTGCTAGCAGTTAACATTTCTTTTTCTTTCTAAATGGCAACATGAGTGTGTAGCATGTGGAACCCACATTTAGAGTCAGTAAAAGTATCTAATTTCTTATCCTTCCCTAATTGCAAAGCTCTCCTTAATGTGATTAGTTCATGCTTCTGGGCTCATGTCTGGGGTTGCTGGGCCTTGGCTTCTGTGACTTCATCTAGACTAACTGTGGTGCACCCTGCCTTTTGCTTCCCACTTCTACAGAACTGTTCCCATCAGTAAACCATTCAACCTCAGGGCTCTCAAGAAGTTCACCTAGATCAGACCTGCTGGAGTAAGTTCTTCTAAGATTTCTCTGTACACTGAGGCAATAAATCTCCACTCTGGCCCACTAGAAGCAGAGTTGCTGGGTTCAGGCTTTGGCTCACCTTTCAGGTGATTTAGGAAGGCCTGATATCTTGTTAACCTTCCTCCAGTCAACCAATGATGTCCTTTACTTCCAACATAGACTGTACCTGATAAGGGGTTAACACATCTATATCTTGTCCCAGGGTGAGCTTGTTTCACCAACCGGGCTACCTGCTACTACCCACAGGAAGCTTGGCCATCCCAGGGCCACTGAGTCCGGTTGGACTGGATCTGTTTTAACCACAGAGGCCTGAGTCCTGGGAAGTAGACTGAAGAACAGCTGTTCTCTGATCAGCTTCAGTAACCCATCAACATACTATAGCAGAGTTCCCTTCACAGGGCTCAGTTCCCTTGTGAATGCCTTTCCAAAAAGATGGGGGCTGTCCCCCAAACCCTGCAGAAGCACTATCCATGTATATTGGGTAGCCTCCAGGGTGTCAGGGTCCCTCCATTCAAAGACAAAAAGATATTCAGAGTCTGGATATAGGGGAATCCAAAAAAATGCATCTTAGAGGTCCACAACAGAGAAATCCTGGGCCCTCCCCAGGACCTGGGTGAGAAGGGTGGGTTTGACACCAGTGGGAGTAATAGGGATGATGGCCTCACTCACTACTCGTAAGTCATGCGCAGGCTGATACTCCCCCTTAGGCTTCTGAACAGGGACAATCTGGGTTGCAAGGAGATTGGCAGAGCCTAATGAGTTCATTAGGCAGTAAGGATTAGCTGAGTTGGCAACTGGACGGAGAAGGCAATGGCAACCCACTCCAGTACTCTTGCCGGGAAGGTCCCATGGGTGGAGGAAGCTGGTAGGCTGCAGTCCATGGGGTCACTAGGAGTCGGACACGACTTCACTTTTCACTTTCATGCATTGGAGAAGGGAATGGCAACCCACTCCAGTGTTCTTGCCTGGAGGATCCCAGGGACGGGGGAGCCTGGTGGGCTGCCGTCTATGAGGTTGCACAGAGTCGGACACGACTGAAGCAACTTAGCAGCAACAGCAGCAGCAATGAGTCCATGTTTTCCGGAATTTGCTAAGCCACAGTTGGAATCCCTTCTGGGCCTCAGGCTTTAAAGGCTATTGTCTCTTCCAGGGGTATTTTCCCCCAGGCCATAAGCTTATTGTTTTTTTTTTTGGTGGGGGGGGACACATGTGGCCCATCCTGGCACCAAGATATCCCAAACCGCAGGATCTGCTTGCTCTCTAATTTCTTGGGGGTTATTATGGGGAGTATTTTGATACCCAACAGGTAGGTCATCTGAGGCTACTAATGGATGCATTCTCTGTTTGGATTCTTTACCTCCTTGGATTTCACCCTGTCTTAAGAATGTACTAGATCCTAACTTATTTAGCAAATCTCTTGCGAAGAAGGGTAAGGGCCTTTTGGGCATGTATAAAAAAGGTGTAAGAATAATAGACCCGATTCCGCAGGCAAAGTGAAGTCGCTCAGTCGTGTCCGACTCTTTGTGACCCATGGACTGTAGCCTACTAGGCTCTTCTGTCCATGGGATATTCCAGGCAATAGTCCTGGAGTGGATTGCCATTTCCTTCTCCAGGGGATCTTCCCAACCCAGGGATCGAACCCGGGTCTCCTGCATTGTAGACAGACGCTTTACCATCTTAAGGGGAAACATAAATTGCCNCTACTAGGCTCTTTTGTCCATGGGATATTCCAGGCAATAGTCCTGGAGTGGATTGCCATTTCCTTCTCCAGGGGATCTTCCCAACCCAGGGATCGAACCCGGGTCTCCTGCATTGTAGACAGACGCTTTACCATCTTAAGGGGAAACATAAATTGCCCTTCCTTTGGCTGTCTGTCAACTCCAGTCACAGTACAGCCACGACTGGAGAGGTGGCCAGCTGGCCAAGGCAGAACAGAGCAGGCAGCTCTAGTGTCTACAAGAAATTCAGCCTCCTATCTACCACACTCAGGGTGACCCAAGGCTCCACTGGAGTAATAAGGATGGATCTAGTGAGATCTGGTGGAGAAGGCAATGGCACCCCACTCCAGTACTCTTGCCTGGAAAATCCCATGGATGGAGGAGCCTAGTAGGCTGCAGTCCATGGGGTCGCTACTAGTCAGACACGACTGAGCGACTTCACTTTCACTTTTCACTTTCATGCATTGGAGAAGGAAATGGCAACCCACTCCAGTGTTCTTGCCTGGAGAATCCCAGGGACGGGGAAGCCTGGTGGGCTGCCGTCCATGGGGTCGCACAGAATCGGACACGACTGAAGCAACTTAGCAGCAGCAGCAGCAGTGAGATCTGGAGCCGGAACAGGCACTCTGACCCCATTAGCTGGTGTGTGGAAATCGCTTATGCAAGAGGTGTGCAAGGAAATGGGGCCAGTCGGGATTCCCCCTCGTCTGTTCCGTGGTGGGTACTCAGGACATTTGCTCTTCCAGTGCCTCCTTTCTGACAAAAAAGATACACTGGTTTGGGCTCAGTCAGCTTCTTGGTGATCTCTCTAACCTTCTCATCCCTCCAGGGTCCCCTCAAGGCGCTGGGGGAATCAGAGCAGACAAAAACTGCATTTTCTTTATTAGCCCCTTGTCCTTATTGCCCCCCACCATTAAGGTAGAGACCTTGAAGGCCTCCTCTGCCAAGGCTGACAGTGGGGCTTGGGGCTCAGCCTCAAGCTTTTATAAGTTTTTCCAGATATCAGGAGGAGCTTGGGTGATAAGATGTGTGGTCAATAGAGACCTCTTTTCTGTGGACTCAGAGTCTGTGCCCATGTTCTTCCTGAATGCCTCTGACACCTGGCTCAGGAAGACTGCTGGGCTCTCATCTTTTTTCCTTTCTTATATAAACCTTATCATGATTTATACACTTCACCAAACACCTTTTATTCTTTCTGAAAAGCAAGTAATGTAATGTCTTACCCTAGCTTGGCCTATAGAATCTCCATAGTGCGGTCATGTTCTGGGATTGCGTCCCCACGTGATGAAGTTAGTGGTGTGGACTGGTGGCCAGTAGGCCATCTGCATGTTCCCTGGCCTTTCTCAGTATACACTCCTTTCCATTCGGGGTGCAACAGGGCGCCAGAATAACCATGATGCCCTGCCAAGTGAGAGAGAATGGCAGCCCCAGCCTGACAAATTCTTCCCTAAACTTGTCAAGGTTCTCTGAGAAGGTGGCAAAACTCTCCTTACATATTAACGCAATTAGTTTAGGATCTCTCTTTGGGATGTTCCTGGGGCCCTTGAAGCACCCCAAAATTAAATAGAAGTCAAGAGAATTTCAATTAGAATTTGATATTTGTGAAGTCTGTCAATTTTTAAAAGTTGCAAAACACCTGATCAGATAAGATCATAGGTTTCTATGAAACAGTACACATCCCTTGAGCTATGGTGGGAGAAAAATTTAAAGTAAATACAGGTCACTTAAAGGCACAGGAACTCACACACTTTGTTGTTGTCAAAAGAAGCATCCAGGGCAACTTTGTTCTCTTATGAGACAGACAGAAACCAAATCCAGCCCTGTACTAGCCTACTCTTAATAAAGTCCATTTCCCTAATTAAATTCAGTCCAACCCTAGAAAATCCTGAGCACATATGAAATTCTTTTCTCAATGCTCCTTTTCCACAAACCTTCTACAACTTTCTGTAGCCATACTTGGTCCCTCATTCTTTCCCCCATTCTGAACTAGCCAGCTCTAGGACAAAGTCACCCTTTTTCCTTTCGACAAAATGTGTTTCTGTTCTTCATGCCTTCTTTTCTGAAAACATGCGTTCTGCTTTCCTTAAGCAGCCATGGGCTGCCCTTTACATTTGTTGTTGTTTAGTTGCTCAGTTGTTTCCGACTCTTTTGTGACCCTGCAGACTGCAGCCCGCCAAACTCCTCTGTCAATGGGATTTCCCAGGAGAAAATACTGGAGTGGGTTGCCACTTCCTACTCCAGGGGTCTTCCTGACCCAAGGATGGAGCCTGTGTCTCCTGCTTGGCAGGCAGATTCTTTACCACCGAGTACCTGGGAAGCCGGTCCTTTACATTAGCATTCCATAAATTGATAAGGGAACATGTCAGGGTGGCACCAAACATCTTTAGTTTCTCTCTCACAAGAAGACAAAAGTAGGTAAATTTAGACCTGTTTAGCAGTTAATGTTCCAGTATTTTATCTTATTTGAAATGGCCTGAATGTTCAATTAATTCCTGTCATTTAGCTTAATTATTCCAAATTTATCAGAATTTGGAAAGACTATATTAGATGGATGTTTCCAAACTATTATTATTCCTATAGTGTTTACCAAAAAGTTCTTATCCCAGTTACCCTTACCTAAAAATTTAATCATATCAGGTTATTTTCCCTGTTGACAGATTTTATTACAGAAACAATAGTCGCTGATTGACTTCCAGTAACCCAAGGTGCATGAAATTATTATACTTAACACTGATGTCTCTAAAGACAGGTCTGTATTAGTTAAACCCGCAAGTTTAAGCTAGACAAGTTAAGTTCTACAGAATCGTACCTCTTATAGGTTTGCCACTTGAATGTGAAATGGCCCTCTTTTTCCCCTCAGTCTGGAGGACTACAGATGAATCAGGTCCTTAGCGCAGGCAAAACAGAGGAGAGAGATACAAGCTCCTTGAGCCTGGGCAAGAAGAGTTACATTGAAAGAGCAGAGGAGGGAAGAACACAAGCTCCTGTCTTTTCTTTTTGTTCTTTAAAATGCACCAAGTAACCCAAGGCTGAAGTCTCAGGCAGCATGGGCTGTGTTTGTGTTTCAAGGCTTAAGTGTTCCACCATGCCCACGATGTCGGCAAAGACTAGCAGGAGCAGGTGGACAGACAAAACTACACCACAAACAAAGACACCCGTCACAGAAGTTAAGGACACAAGCAAGCAGTTTTCAGGATAAGGGGGACTGCAGTGTAGGTGTGAGGACCAAGGGAGAAGTAAAGGGAGGAGGGACAGAAAAGAGAGAGAGACAGGAAAAGAGAGATTGCGCTGTGAACCCACCACCGGAGGGTGTGTATTCGGGCACCAAGCTGCTTGCTTCCAGAGAGGACCCGTGAAGGAGGGAGCATCCTGTCCACTGCCAGCTGGGGTGATCAAGCCTGGAAGCCAGTCAGTTGTACATCATCTGTGGAACTGCACCCACAGCTGGGACTCTCACCCACGGGTACACCAGTATATAGAAATCTGCCACGTTAGTTCCCAACAGGACTTCTCTTGGTGGCAGGAAAATAAAGGCGAGAAGATGGGGGCAATCACATTTCCAGCCACTACATGATACGAGGTTTGAACCTCTGTCACTCTGGTTAATCTCCAGTCAGGGAGTGCCTGCTGGACCACCGTCTGCACAGTGTGAGGCCTGCCTCTCCCGCCACTGCTTGTCACGCATGAAGGGGAGCTGTTGCCAGCCAGAGGGACGTGGAATCACAGGCTGAGGGGAGTGATGCTGTAGCTGCCTGATGCCCACTCTCTTGGAAGGACAAGAGAGAGACGAGAGGACAGACAGAAAAGTAAGCTATTTCAGGAGAGGGAAAGGGGAATGGTGAAGGAAAAGGACAAAGAGGAAGGGGAGACCGTCGCTTGAAGAAGGGTGCTGAGGCCCCATGGACCAGGGAGGCAGACTTACCAAACGTGGCGATGCTGAAACAGGAGCTTCAGGCGGCTGCTTGTCACCCATTGGGAAGCTGTGTTTGGTGCTCCAAGAAGTGCCCAGATCCCCTCCCCAGAGGGGACCGAGCTCCATGTTGGGCACCACAAAATATGTTACTGATCAGAACTGTTGGCCTCCTTAATCAAAGGAAATTGGTCAGAGGGCAGATGAGAAATTCAGGCAAGACTTTACTGGGGCCCCTGCCACAGCAATGGGAAGCAAGAGCAAACAATAGGGTCCTTGCTCGCTCACACCCTAGTGGTTTTAATTTTCATTTCCCCGGTAATTAGGATGTTGAGTATCTTTTCACGTGTCTGTTGGCCATCTCCAGGTCCTCTTTGGGAAAATATCTATTCAATTCTACCCATTTTTAATCGGGTTGTTTGGCGTTTTGTTGTTGAAATATATAAGTCATCTATATATGTTGGGTAATTAACCCCTTCTCCACAATAACATTTGCAAGTATCTTTTCCCCTTCAGTAGATTTTTTTTTCATTTTTTCTCAGTGATTTTCTTTTCTGTACAATAGCTTTTAAGTTTAATTAGGTTCCATTTGTTTATTTTTGCATTTATTTACTTTAGGAGACAGATCCAAAAAATAAATATTGCTGTGATTTATGTCAAAGCATGTTCTACCTACATTTATTTTCTCTAGGAGTTTTATAGTATCTTATCTTACATTTAGGTCTGTANAACACATCAATATTTATGGATTTTCCCCTTTGCATTTGATCTTTTAATAATTTGATCCCTTCTGAATGAATCAATCCATCAACTTATCATTTGTACTGATTTGTACCTGTCTCTTATACACATCTAGACCTTAGTCGGCAAAGTAATGTCTCTGCTTTTGAATATACTATCCAGGTTGGTCATAACTTTTCTTCCAAGGAGTAAGCGTCTTTTAATTTCATATACATATACAATGATCCTAATAACAGTAACTACCCTTAGTTGAGGGGCTTCTCAGGAGGCACAGTGATAAAGAATCTGCTTGTCAGTGCAGGAGACATAAGAGATTTGGGTTCAATCCCTGGGTCAGAGAGACCCCCTGGAGTAGGAAATGGCAGACCTCCAGTATTTTTGCCTGGAGAATTCCATGGACAGAAGAGCCTGGTGGGCTACAGGCCACAGGGTCACAAAGAGTCAGACACGATTGAGCACAGCACAGCAACCCTTAGTTGAACACCTACTATATTCTTAATGCTAATCTGTTTTCTCTGTTGGCAATGGTGCACTCCTTTGGACCTCTCAACATCTAAAGATGGATTGTAATACTAACTCCAATTTACATAGGTGGAAACTGACACTCAGAAAGGTTAAATTACCTAATGTCATACAATGAGAATATGGTGAGTATAGAATTTAACCTGTGGGTGACTAGCTACAAAGCCCATGAATTTATCTGCCAGAATACATTGTCAGTAACAGTATATTTTGATCATGACTGCTGTTTTAATTTCTCTCAGTGCCAGTAGTCTAAAACAAATGGTGGACTAAATATTAGAGCCTAATATCTGTTTCACTAAAGCAATACTCGGTAGTCCTCACCACCAGCACCCCCCAACCCAAATGGGTTTTTCTCTAAATTTAGTTAGTTCTGAAATCTCCTTGCTGGATTATTTCTGTCTACTCTAGAATAGCTGGACCTTGGCTTTAAAAGTGTGGATCCAGCACATTTCAGCTGTTTTATTGGGATGAAAGAATAGAGTTACATGTCACACCACATTTCAGTTAGTCATGAAGAATAACCACAGAATGCTAGTGATAAATGAGTGTTCCGTTCCCCCTGAAGAGTTAATATCTTCAAAGTCAATTGCATCTTCAGAGCTCTAACTAGAATAAGAAATAATGTAACTTTTTTGCTCCAATAGTCTGAGGCAGTTACCCTGGCCTGTACATTTTACCCCTTAGCTCCCAGATTTGATTTCTGCGTCTTCAGTACCAGCTTTGTTTTATTGAGTTTAAACTATTGGAGATCTCAGAATTCCTCCAAGTTCAAACATTAAAATTCTCTTCAAATGTCTCCAATGTTTATTACTGAAATCTCAAACAGTAGCTTGTGTAAGAATTCTTTCGTGAGCTTCTTTATTTTTCTTACTGAGTTATAATTGACATACAACACTACATTAGTTTCAGGTATACAACGTAATGATTTGATATCTCTATATATTGCAGATGTTCAGCATAATAAATCTAGTTATCATCTGTCATCCTACTCAGTTACCAAATAGTTTTTTTTTTTATTGATATGAGAGCTTGTAAGATCTTTCTTAGCAACTTTCAAATACACCAAACAGTACTATTTATTAACTGTATACACCGTGTGGTACATTACATCCCCATGACTTATTTTATAACTTAATGTTTGTGCACGTTGATTCCCTTTACCTGCCTCACTTCACCCACCATCCAGCCTCTGCCTTTTGGCAGCCACCACTCTATTCTCCATGTCTGTGACCTTGTTGGAGGTTGTGTTTGTTTTGGTTTTTAATTTCACATTGAGATTATACAGTGTTTGTCTCTCTATGCCTGACTTACTTTATTTAGCATAACGTCCACCAGGTTGATCCATGTTGTGGCAAGTGACAAGATATTTTTCTTTTTATGGTATATGTATATGTNCTCCATGTCTGTGACCTTGTTGGAGGTTGTGTTTGTTTTGGTTTTTAATTTCACATTGAGATTATACAGTGTTTGTCTCTCTATGCCTGACTTACTTTATTTAGCATAACGTCCACCAGGTTGATCCATGTTGTGGCAAGTGACAAGATATTTTTCTTTTTATGGTATATGTATATGTGTATCTATATATATACACACACACATATATATATATGCCTGTGCATGCTAACTCACTTCAATCATGTCCAGCTTCTGCAGCCCCATGGAAGGTAGCCCGCCAGGCTTCACTGTCTATGAGATTCTTCAGGCAAGAATACTGGAGTGGGTAGCCATTTCCTTCTACAAGGAAGCTTGCTGACCCAGGGATCAAAGTCAGTTCTTCCACATTGCAGGCAAATTATTTGCCATTGGAGCCATCTTCACAATAATAATAATTAGTAATAATATATAGAAATAATTTTACGTAATTTATATTTTCTTAGGTTGTTTCCTGATCTTGCCTGTTGTAAATAATGTTATGAATATGATAGTACATGTATCTTTTGATTTACATTCTCATCAATAGTGTGTAAGGATTCCTTTTTCTCTGTATTCTTGCCAAGACTTGTTACCTCTTGTCTTTTTGATAATAACATTTTAACAGATATGAAGTGCTATCTCACAGTGGTGTTGATTTGCATCTGTCTAATTATTAGTGATGTTGAATGTTTTTTCATGACCCTATTAGCTATTAGTGTGTCTTCTGTGGAAAAAGTACCTATTCAGATCCTCTGCCCATTTTTAATTACATTGTTTCTTTGCTATTGAGTCATATGAGTTCTTTATATATTTTATATATGAGCTTCTAATCAGAGGTATGATTTGTAAATATTTTCTTCACTCAGTAGTTGCCTTTTCGTTTTGATGGTTTTTGTCTGCTGTGCAGAAGTCTTTTAGTATGATGTAGCAACATTTTTTTGTCTGCTTTTGTTGCTTTACTTTTGGGATCTAATCCAAAATAACATCAACAAGAGCACTGTCAACCTGGCTTACTGCCTGTGTTTTCTTCTAGGAATTTTATGGTTTCAATTCTTATTTTTGTGTCTAATGCATTTTGAGTTTGTTTTTATGTATGGTATAAAATAGTAGTCCAGTTCATTTCTTTTTCTAGGTGGCTTTCCAGTTTTCTCAACACCATTTAATGAAGATACCATCCTTTCCCTATTGTATGTTCTTGTCTCCTTTGTAATTAATTGACCATATACTTATGAGTTTATTTCTCTCCATTGATTTACATGTCTGGTTTTTTTTTTTTTTTTTTTTTTTTTTTTCCAGTACCATGCTGCTTTAATTATTATAGCTTTGCAATATAGTTTGAAATCAGGACATGAAATGCCTCCATTTTTCTTTTTTCTCAAAATGGCTTGG
>SJYX01002230.1:59217-90105 GCA_006410675.1 Oreotragus oreotragus
CTCTAAAATACTTTTCTATATCCATTGCAATGAGTATATGATTTTTATTCATTTTCCTCATGTGGTGTATCACTTTGATTTGCAGATGTTGAACTATTCTTGCATTCCTATAATAAAATCTACTTGATTGTGGTATATGATCCTTTTACTGTATTGTTGAATTTGATTTACAAATATTTTTGTCGAGGACTTTTGCATCTCTGTTAAACAGCAATATTGTCTGGTAATTTTCTTTCTTGCATTATCCTCTGATTTTGGTAATAAGTTAATGCTAGCCTTGTGAGATGAGTTTGGAATTGTTCCCTCTTGTTCCATTATTAGAATTTGAGAAGAAATGGTATTAATTCTTCTTTAAATTTTGGGTATAATTTGCCAGTGAAGCTGTCTAGTCATGAGCTTTTGTTTGTTGGGAGGTTTTTTAAATTATCAATTTAATATCCATGCTAATAATTGGTCTATTCAGCTTTTATGTTTCTGCATGATTCAGTTTTGATATAGACCCCATGTTTCCAGGAATTTCTTCAGGATAAAGCAATTATCCTTCAATTAAAAAACAAATTAAAAAAACTTAAGCACAATGAAAGTATTATACTTAATGTTGATGACTCTTAGCTTAATTTCTCTTGTATTTAGAACTGTTTTATTTGTAAGCACTTACTTTTCTTTGTTATTGTTATTCAGTTGCTAAATCATGTCCGATTCTTTGTGACCCCATGGACTGCAAAGGCTTCCCTGTCCTTGAGAGTCTCCTGGATTTTGGTCAAATTCATGTTCATTGAATTCAGTGATACTATATAACCATCTCATCCTCTCACCCCCTTCTCCTTTTGCCTTCATTCTTTCCCAGCATCAGAGTCTTTTCCAGTGAGTCGGCTCTTTGCATCAGGTGGCCAAAGTGTTGGAACTTCAGCTTCAGCAAGAATCCTTCCAGAGAATATTCAGGGTTGATTTCCTTTATGATTCACTGATTTGATCTCCTTGCAGTCCAAGGGGATCTCAGGGATCTTCCCAGCACTACAGTTTGAAAGCATCAATTCTTCAGTTCTCAGCCTTTTTCATGGCACAACTCTCACATTCATACAATACTTTCATTGTGCTACCCAAATGTAGGCAAAACCAGGTTTTCCAACCTGAAAAACCACAGCTTTGACTATATGGACCTTTGTTGGCAAAGTGATGTCTTTGCTTTTTAATACAGTGCCTAGGTTTGTCATAGATTTCCTTTCAAGGAGCAAGTGTCTTTTAATTTCATGGCTGCAGTCACTGTCCACAGTGATTTTGAAGTCCAAGAAGATGAAATCTGCCACTGCTTCCACTTTATCCCCTTCTGTTTGCCATGAAGTGGTGGGACCAGATGACTATAATCTTAGTTTTTTGAATGTTGAGTTTTAAGCCAGTGTGTTCATTCTTTTCTCTCAGCCTTATATGGAGGCTCTTTAGTTCCTCTTCGCTTTCTGCATTTGGGGTGGTATCATCTGCATATTTGAGCTTGTTGATATTTCCCCCAGCAGTCTTATTCCAGTTTGTGATTCATCTGGCCAGGTATTTCTCATTGTGTACTCTACATATAAGTTAAATAAGCAGAATGACAATATACAGCTTTGTCTTACTTGTTTCCTAATTTTGAACCAGTCAGTTTTTCCATATCCTGGTCTGTTGCTTCTTGACCTGCATATAGGTTTTTCAGGAGGCAGGTAAGGGGATCTCATACCTCCGTCTCTTTAAGAATATTACACAGTGTGTTGTGATCCACACAGGCAAAGGGTTTAGAGTACTCAGTGAGGCAGAAGTAGATGTTTTTCTGGATCTCCCTTGCTTCCTCCATGATCCAACAAATGTTGGCAATTTGATCTCTGCTTCCTCCACCTCTTTGAAACCAAGCTTGTACATCTGGAAGTTCTCAGTTCACATACCCCTAAAGCCTGACTTGAAGAATTTGGAGCATAGCCTTGCTAGCATGTGAAATGAGTGCAGTTGTACACTAGTTGGAATATTCTTGGCATTGACCTTCTTGGAGATTATAATTAAAAGTGACCTTTCGTAGTCCTGTGGCCATTGTTAAGTTTTCCAAATTTGCTGTCATATTGAGTGCAGCAATTTAACAGCATCAGCTTTTAGGATTTAAAATAGCTCAACTGGAAGTCCATCACCTCCTCAAGCTTTGGTTTCCGTCATTTTTCCTAAGGCCCACTTGACTTCACACTCTAGAATGTCTGGCTCTACGTGAGTGACCACACCATTGTGATTATTTGGATCATTAAGACCTTTCTTGTATAGTTATTCTATGTACTCTTGCCACCTCTTCTTAATCTCTTCTGCTTCTGTTAGATCCATACTGTTTCTGTCCTTTATCTTGCCCATCCTTTCAAGTAATGTTCCCTTGATATCTCTTATTTTCTTGAAGATATCTGGTCTTTCCTATTCTGTTGTTTTCCTCTATTTCTTTGTATTGTTCACTTATGAAGGCCTTCTTATGTCTCCTTGCTACTCTCTAAAACTCTGTGTTCGGTTATATATATCTTTCCCTTTCTTCCGTGCCTTGTGCTGCTCTTCTTTCCTCAGCCATTTCTAAAGCCTCTTCAGACAACCTCTTTGCCTTTCTTTCATCTCTGCTTCTTTGGGGTAGTTTTGGTCACTGCCTCCTGTATGGTGCTAGGAATCTCTGTCCATCGTTCTTCAGGCACTCTGTCTACCAGATCTCATCCCTTGAATCTATTCATCATCTCCACTGGATAATCATAAGGGGTTTTATTTCAGTCATACCTGAATGGCCTAGCAGTTTCCTCGACTTTCTTCAATATAAGCCTGTGTTTTGAAATAAGGAGCTCATGATCTGAGTCATAGTCAGCTCCAGGTCTTGTTTTCACTAACTGAATAGAGCTTCTCCTTTTTCAGCTGCAAAGAATAGAAATCAGTCTGATTTCAGTATTGACCATATGGTGATGTCCATGTGTAGAGTCATCTCATGAGTTGTTTGAAAAGGGTGTTTGCTATGACTAATGTGTTCTCTTGACAAAACCCTGTTCGCCTTTGCCATGCTTCATTTTGTACTCCAAAGCCAAATTTGCCTGTTATTCTGCATATCTCCTGATTTCCTACTTTTGTGTTCCAATCTCCTATGATGAATAGGACATCTTTTTTGGTGTTAGTTCTAGAATGTGTAGTAGGTCTTCATAGAACTGGTCAACTTCAGCTTCTTAGGAATCAGTGGTTGGGGTATAGACTTGGATTACTGTGGTATTGAATGGTTTGCCTTGAAAATGAACTGAGATCATTCTATTATTTAGGAGATTGCACCCAAGTACTGAATTTTGGACTCTATTGTTGACTATGAGGGGTTTTAATTTCTTCTAAGGGATTCTTGCCTGTATTAGTGGATATAATTGTCATCTGAATTAAATTCTCCTATCCCCATCCATTTTAGTCCACTGAGTCATAAGATATCAGTGTTCAATCTTGCCATCTTCTGCTTGAGCATGTCCAATATACCTTGATTTATGGACCTAACATTCCAGGTTCCTATTCAGTATTGTTTTTTACAGCATAAATTTTGCTTTCACCACCAGACATATTCACAACTGAGTGTCGTTTCTGCTTTGGCTCAGCCACTTCATTCTTTCTGGAGCTATTAGTCATTGCTCTCTGTTCTTCCCCAATAGCATATTAGACAGCTTCCGACCTGGGGGGGCTAATCTTCTGGTGTCATATCTTTTTGCCTTTTCATACTGTCCATGGGGTTCTCCAGGCAAGAATACTGGAGTGAATTTGTCATAACTGTTCTCTATGACCATCTTGGTTGGCACTGCATGGCATCGTTCATAGCTTCATTGAGTTACACAAGCCCCTTCGCCATAACAAGGCTGTGATGCATGAAGGGGTACTTCTTTTAGGCCATTAAATTAGAGCTTATTTACAAATGAACCCCTCAGAAATATTCTCCAAAGACAAAGACACATACTGAAGCATACATTTATCTAGACATATACATTGAGAGATCTAACTTCATTTTCTAAACTTAGTCATAAATCAGATCACAATATAAAACTAGCTAGTTTATAAACAGTTGGAACAAGAAAAAATTTTAAAGGCTTCATTCCATGTTTGTTTGTTTTTCCCTTAGTTTCAGGAATTACAGATGGTCTAGATAAGATAACTGTTCCTGAGACCCTTGGTCTCAAGACACAGGAAGAAAAAGTCAAATTCTCCAAGGATACTTAGGGTCAGAATTCAGTTTTTAGACTGAGCGACTTCCCTTTCACTTTTCACTTTCATGCACTGGAGAAGGAAATGGCAGCCCACTCCAGTGTTCTTGCCTGAAGAATCCCAGGGATGGCGGAGCCCAATGGGCTGCCATCTATGGGGTCGCACAGAGTTGGACACGACTGAAGCGACTTAGCAGCAGCAGCAGCAGCAACAAGCTAGATGGAACGTGCAAAAAAGAACCAGTTTTAAAATTTCAAAAAACTTTCTTTTTGACCAGTTTTCTCTGGAGTCCAAAGAACATGGTGGCCAAACTGTCAAAAATCATCCTTTTCTTTCTGTGGTCATAGTTTCATAGCTAAAATTTAAACCAGGTAACGCTCAAATTGGCCAGCATAACAGGAGCAGACTGGCTGATAAAATGTTGTCCCAGCAGGAATTGTCCCTCTGGGGAGGTTGGAGCCTTAGTTTGATCAGAAGAATCTGAAGGAATAAGGAAAGTTGCAGGAGAGGGATAGGAGAAGTTAAATTCTTTAGAATGTTAGAAGAGATTTTCTGATTCCTCAGGCCTTTGATTATAGAGAAAGTCCTGGGCAAAGGGGAACCTCAGTCCATTTTCCCATCCTCTAACTTAAATAAAGGTCAGGCACTGTTACAGCAAAACCCAAGTTTTCCTTTTTCTCAGCCCATTTGGCTTAGAAAAGAGATTCTACCTTGTTGAGCAACCTGCAACCAATAAAAAGAGCAAGCGCAAGAGCACTCCTAAAATGAATCTAGTGTCTCTGAAACATCTACCAGGAGGCTTTTACCTAAAAGGGATCTGGAGCTTCTCTGAATTCCCTTAAGTTCTGATGGGTTTTCAGGCATTTTTATTTTCCCTTTTTTTCCCATTGATTCCTGTCCAGATGTCTCTGGTTGAATCTGTCCCTTGCCTAAGGGGTCCCCTACTGGGGACATTTGAACCAATGCCAGAGGATGGCCAGGGCTCTCTTTACGGTGGGTCCATTGTCTATAGAGCTTATATCCTGTGGTAAGTCTTCCTAAGCTGGGGTGTGTTCCTCATGACTGAGCATCTACATAGTTTATAATTCAGGTTTCTGGGTAGCAGCCAGCCCAGTAGGCTGTCCATAGTAGCAGGTAGGCTGCCAAGGCCTGGACTGAAGAGGATCTGATAGATGCAGAGAGGACCCTTGAAGAAATTGGAGCTGGTTGCTATGGAAGACGGCATGGAATTTAAAGCTTGAGAGTCAGAAGGCAGAGAAATTCTTATAATAAACGTATGGGCAGTGACTGAGGTGAGAGACTAGCCAGCAGAAGAACCCAAAATCTGTTTCCCTGTCTGTCTGGCAGCTAAGATGAAATTGGGAATCATCTGATGCTTTTGTCTGACACAGACACCACCAGACTTGGCAGTGGTGGAGAAGCAATTTGGGAGTGATATGCCCTGAAAGGGCATAGAGATAAGAAGTGAGAAATAGACCTTGTTGTGTAAGTAAGTTTGGAATGAAAAGCATAGTGGAGGACTCCATATGGGACAGTGAAAGAGGGAGAGCGAGAGCTAGAGGGAGAGAGGGACCCCTTGGGCTCCTGCGTGATCTGACACCGCAGTTCCACCATGTCCCAAAGGACAGTGTCAGCTGTCTCCTAAGCATTATTTGAATCTGCACACCCTGAGGAATTCCCACACCACTCCCAATGTCCAGGGACCCATAAAACTATGAGTGGATAGAGGTTAGGCCCTGCAGGTCTTGAAAAGAAAGTGAAAGGGAGAGCAAGAAAGAAAGCAAGAGCAAAAGTCAGGGGCCTCAAGCCACAGCTGGGCGAAGCCTGGGGTTTACCTTGACTTTCCAAATTCCCAAATATGGTTTCCAGTGGCCTTGGCCCTTCACAGCCTGAAGCAGGGTTTCAGTTATTGGGACTGAGGTTGAGTCACAGCAGTGAGAGCACCAAGTCCTAGCCACTGGGCCAGTGGTCAGTGACGAGGCCCTGACTTCGGCTTTGCAGAAAAGAATTCCGATAAAGATGGAAAGGAGTGAAGCAAGAGTTTATTAGGAAAAAAGAGTACAGTCCCTGTGGATAGACACACGGGCAGGCTCAGAGAGAGGTGCTGAGTTGCACACGCGTGGCGGTTTGGATTACTTTTACGGTACATTTCTTCAGTTTCCTTTGACCAGTCACCTTGACTTGCTGGGTTCTGAGTCTGTACTTGGTACTTCTCAGGATCTTCCCATATGTGTGTGCATGTATCTTAGCCAAGATAGATTTCTAGCGAAGAGACCTGTGGGTAGTGACATCACTTACTGTGAGGGGACGCCCCCTCTCTTTTGACCTCCCAGAAGCCTTTCTGTGCATGTGTAGTTAGGAAGGTCTCTGCGACTTTGAGAATGAGGACTGTGTGGTCTTTTACCTCCTACCTGGCTAGTGCCCAGCCTCCTCCATCACTCTGCTTTCATAAGATTTCTGCTATTACAGAGTTTCTGTCTACAGGAGAGAAATTCTTCAGCCTGAGGTCCATCTGTCTGCTCTCTCAACCTTATTAGTCATCTTTTTAAAGTCTATTTTATCTAATATAATTATTGCTACTCCAGCTTTTTTGTGGGGGTTGGGGGGAGTTTCCATTTGCAGGGAATATCTTTTTTCTTTTTTTAATTTCCTTTTTTATTAAAGTATAGCTGACTTATAATGTATTAATCACTGCTATACAGCAAAGTGACTCAGTTGCACATTTTTGTACATTCATTTTCATACTCTTTTCTATTATGGTTTATCATAGGATATGTAATATAGTTCTCTGTGCTGTACAGTAGGACCTTGTTAATCCATTCTGTTTATACCACTATGCATTCGCTAATCCCAAACTTCCCACTCCTACCCTCTTCCACCCCCCACCCCCTACTTGGCAGTTACCAGTATGTCTCTAGTTTTGTTTCTATTTAATAGACTCATTTGTGTCAGCTTAGATTCCACATATAAGTGATAACATATGATATTTGTCTTTGTCTCTCCGACTTACTTTACTTAGTATGCTTATCTCTAGCTGCATCCATATTGCTGCAAATGTCATTATTTAATTCTTCTTTATGGCTGAGTAATATTCCATGGTATATATATTCTTCAGCCTGAGGTCCATCTGTCTGCTCTCTCAACCTTATTAGTCATCTTTTTAAAGTCTATTTTATCTAATATAATTATTGCTACTCCAGCTTTTTTGTGGGGGTTGGGGGGAGTTTCCATTTGCAGGGAATATCTTTTTTCTTTTTTTAATTTCCTTTTTTATTAAAGTATAGCTGACTTATAATGTATTAATCACTGCTATACAGCAAAGTGACTCAGTTGCACATTTTTGTACATTCATTTTCATATTCTTTTCTATTATGGTTTATCACAGGATATGTAATATAGTTCTCTGTGCTGTACAGTAGGACCTTGTTAATCCATTCTGTTTATACCACTATGCATTCGCTAATCCCAAACTTCCCACTCCTACCCTCTTCCACCCCCCACCCCCTACTTGGCAGTTACCAGTATGTCTCTAGTTTTGTTTCTATTTAATAGACTCATTTGTGTCAGCTTAGATTCCACATATAAGTGATAACATATGATATTTGTCTTTGTCTCTCCGACTTACTTTACTTAGTATGCTTATCTCTAGCTGCATCCATATTGCTGCAAATGTCATTATTTAATTCTTCTTTATGGCTGAGTAATATTCCATGGTATATATGTACCATATCATCTTTTTTAAAAACATTTTTTTAGAGTATGGTTTCTTTACAATGTGGTATTATTTTCTGCTACATAGCAAAGTGAATCAGCTATACATATACACATATCCTCTCTTTTTTGGATTTCTTTCCCGTTTAGGTCACCACTTGATTAGCATTCTCTCTTCTGTCCAGTAGATTCTCATTAGTTACCTATTTTATACATAGTAGTGTACATATGTCCTTTGAAATCCTCCATTCATTGCACTTCCTTTTCATCCAGCTCCCTCCCGCCCCATGTCCACACATTTTTCTCTACCTGTGTCTCTATTTCTACATTGCAAATAGGTTAATCTGTACCATTTTTCTAGATTCCACTTATGTACATTAATATACAATATTTGTTTTTCTCTTGCTGACTTACTTCACTCTGTATGACAGTCTCTAGGTCCATTCATACTCTGCAAATGGCACAATCTCCTTCCTTTTTATAGCCGAGTAATATTCCATTGTGTATATGTACCACTTTTTTTTTTTANTAGATTCCACTTATGTACATTAATATACAATATTTGTTTTTCTCTTGCTGACTTACTTCACTCTGTATGACAGTCTCTAGGTCCATTCATACTCTGCAAATGGCACAATCTCCTTCCTTTTTATAGCCGAGTAATATTCCATTGTGTATATGTACCACTTTTTTTTTTTATCCATTCCTCTGTTGATGGACATGTAGGTTGCTTCTATGTCCTGGCTATGTAAACAGTGCTGCAGTGAACATTGAGTACATGTTTCTTTTGTAATTATGGTTTTCTCCAAGTATATGCCCAGTAGTGGCATTGCTGGATCATATGGTACTTCTTTTTTTTTTTTTTTAATTGGAGAATAGTTGCTTTATAGTCTTGTATTGGTTTCTGCCATGCAACATTGTGAATCAGCCATAATTATATATACATATATATGTATATATTTTGCATATGATGGTATATAACTATGTCAAGGCTACTTTCTCAATTTGTCCCACCCTCTCCTGCCCCCACTGTGCCCACAAGTCTGTTCTCATGCAACACTGTGAATCAGCCATAATTATATATACATATATATGTATATATTTTGCATATGATGGATATAAATATGTCAAGGCTACTTTCTCAATTTGTCCCACCCTCTCCTGCCCCCACTGTGCCCACAAGTCTGTTCTCTACATCTGCATCTCCATTCCCTCTCTGCAAATATGTTCATCAATACTGTTTTTCTAGATTCCATATATATGTGTTAATATACAGTATTCGTTTTTCAATTTCTGACTTACATCACTCAGTGTAACAGGCTCTGGGTTCATTCACCTCACTGCAGCTAACTCAAATTCATTCTTTTTTATGGCTGAGTAAAATTTCATTGTATGTATGTATCATATTTTCCTTTTCCATCTATCTGTTGATGGACATTGACGTTGCCTCAGTATCCCGGCTTTTGTAAACAGTGCTGCAATAAACATTGGGGTACATGTGCCTTTTTGAATTATGTTTTTCTTTGGGTATATGCCCAGGAGTGTGATCGCTGAGTCATATGGTAATTATATTTATAATTTCTTAAGGAATCTCCATACAGTTCTCCATAGTGGCTGTATCAGTTTACATTCCTACCAGCAGTGCAGGAGGATTCCCTTTTCCCCACCCTCTCCAGCATTTATTGTTTGTAGATTTTTTTGATGATGGCCTTTCTGACCCCTGTGAGCTGTAGTTTTGATTTGCATTTCTCTAATAATGAGTGATGTTGAACATCTTTTCATGTGTTTATTAACAAACAGAATCCAACAACACATTAAAAGAATCATACATCAGATGAGCTTTATCCAAGGGATACAAAAGTTCTTCAGTTCAGTAGCTCAGTTGTGTCTGCCTCTTTGTGACTCCATGGACTGCAGCACACCAGTTTTCCTTGTCCATCACCAACTCTCGGAGCTTGCTCAGACCCATGTCCATCAAGTTGGCAATGCCATCCAACCATCTCATCCTCCGTCGTCCCCTTCTCTTCCTGCCTTCAGTCTTTCCCAGCATCAGGGTCTTTTCCAAGGAATCAGGTCTTCGCATCAGGTGGCCAAAGTATTGCAGTTTCAGCTTCAGCATCAGTCCTTCCAATGAATATTCAGGACTGATTTCCTTTAGGATGGACTGGTTGGATCTCCTTGCAGTCCAAGAGACTTTAGAGAGTCTTCTCCAACACCACAGTTCAAAAGCATCACTTCTTCGGCGCTCAGCTTTCTTTATAGTCTAACTCTCACATCTATATGTGACTACTGGAAAAGCCATAGCTTTGAGTAGATGGACCTTTGTAGGTAAAGTAATGTCTCTGCATTTTAATATGCTGTCTAGGTTGGTCATAGCTTTTCTTCCAAGGAGCAGGCGTCTTTTAATTTCATGGCTTCAGTCACCATGTGCAGTGATTCTGGAGCCCAATAAAATAAAGTCTGTCACTGTTTCCATTGTTTCCCTATCTATTTGCCATGGGATGGGACTGGATGCCATGATCTTCGTTTTTTGAATGTTGAGTTTTAAGCCAGCTTTTTCACTCTCCTCTTTCACTTTGATCAAGAGGCTCTTCAGTTCCTCTTCACTTTTTGCCATAAGGCTGGTATCATCTGCATATATGAGGTTATTAATATTTCTACCAGCAATGTTGCTTCCACCTTGTGCTTCATCCACTTCTTAAGTATATACAAACCAATCAATGTTATACACTGTATTAGCAAATAGAATGATAAAAGCCATAATATTTTTTCAATAGATGCAGAGAAAGCTTTTGGAAAAATTCAACACCCATTTATGATAAAAACTGTCCAGAAAGTATGCATGGAAGGAACATACCTCAACATATTAAAAGCCATATACGATAAACCCACAGCAAATGCTATTCTCAATGGTGAAAATCTGAAACCATTGCCTTTAAGATCAGGAGATCTTGCCACTATTATTCAACATTGTTTTGGGACTCCTAGCCATAGCAGTCAGAGAAGATTTTTATTATCATTATCATTATTATTATGGCCATTCTAACTAGTGTGAAGTGATACCTCATTGTGGTTTTGATTTGCATTTTTCTAATGAAAATGCGCAGTGTTGAGTATCTTCTCATGTGTTTGCTGGCTCTCTGTATGTCCTGTTGGAGAGATTTCTGTTTAGGTCTTCTGCCCATTTTTTGATTGGGTTGTTTGTTTTTAAGTATTGAGCTTATGAGCTGTTTGTATATTTTGGAGATAATCCCTCATCAGTTGCTTCATTTGCAAATATTTTCTCTAATTCCAAGGGTCATCTTTTTGTCTTGTTTATGGTTTCCTTTGCTGTGAGAAAGCTTTTAAGTTTAATTAGGTCCCATTTGTTTGTTTTTGTTATTTTCATTACTGTAGGAGGTAGATCAAAAAAGCTCTTGCTGTGATTTATGTCAAAGATTGTTATGCCGATGTTTCCCTCTAAGAGTTTTATATAGTGTCCAGCCTTACATTTAGGTTTTTAATCCACTATAAGTTTGTGTGTGCGTGGTGTTAGGGAGCAATTAATTTCATTCTTGTATGTGTAGCTGTCCAGTTTCCCCAGCACCAGTCATAGAAGACACTGTCTTTTCTCCATTTTATATTCTTGCCTCCTTTATCTAAGGCAAGATGTCCATAGGGGTGTACATTTATGTCTGAACTTTCTATCCTGTTTCATTGATGTGTATTCCTGTTTTTCTGTCAGTATCATACTGTCCTGATTACTGTAGCTTTGTTGTGTATTCTGAAGTCTGGGAGCCTGATTCCTCCAGCTCTGTTTTTCTTTCTCAAGATTGCTTTGGCTATTTGGGGTCTTTGGTATTTGCGTATGAATTGTGAAATTCTTTGTTCTGATTCTGTGAAAAAATGCCATTGGTAGTTTGATAGGGATTGCATTGAATCTGTAAATTGATTTGGGTAGTATAGTCATTTTCAAAATATTGATTCTTCCAGTCCAAGAACACAGTATATCTCTCCATCTCTTTGTGTCATCTGTGATTTCTTTTATCAGTATCTTACAGTTTTCTGAGTACTGGTCTTTTTCTTCCTTAAGTAGGCCTATTTTTAGATATTTTATTCTTTTTGTTGCAAAAATAAATGGAATTATTTCTTTAAATTCTCTTTCTGATCTTTTGTTGTTAGTGTATAGGAATGCAAGAGATTTCTGTGCATTAATTTTGTATTCTGAAACTTTGCAAAATTCACAAATGAGCACCAGTAGCTTTCTGGTGGCATCTTTAGGATTATCTGTGTATAGTATGATATCATCTGCAAACAATAGCAGTTTCACTTCTTATTTTCTAATTTGGGTTCCTTGTATTTCCTTTTCTTCTCTAATTGCTTTTACTAGAGCTTCCAAAAGCATACTGAATAATGGTGGCAAGAGTGGTCTTGTCTTTTTCTTGAACTTGGAACAAGCACTTTCAGCTAATCACCATTGATAATGATGTTTGCTGTGGGTTTGTCATATTTCGCCTTTATTAAGTTGAGGTAGACTGCCTCTATGCCCACTTTCTGGGGAGGTTTTATCATAAACAGGTATTAACTTTGTCAGAGGCTTTTTCTGTATCTATTGAGATGATCATATGGTTTTTATATTTCAGTTTGTTAATATGGTATATCACATTGATTGATTTGCAAGTATTGAAGAATTCTTGCACATCTGGGATAAATCCCACTTGATCACAGTGAATGGTCCTTTTAATGTGTTGCTGGATTTGGTTTGCTAGTATTGTGCTGAGGCTTTTTGTTTCTATGTTCATTATAGATGTTGACCGGTAATTTACTTTTCAGTGTGATATTTTAGTCTGGCTCTGGTGTCAGGATGATGGTGGCCTCTTAGACGAAGCCTGGGAGTGTTCATTCCTCTGGAATCTTTTTGAAAAAAGTTTGAGAAAGATGAGTACTAGCTCTTCTGTAAATGTTCTTTGCTGTGAGAAAGCTTTTAAGTTTAATTAGGTCCCATTTGTTTGTTTTTGTTATTTTCATTACTGTAGGAGGTAGATCAAAAAAGCTCTTGCTGTGATTTATGTCAAAGATTGTTATGCCGATGTTTCCCTCTAAGAGTTTTATATAGTGTCCAGCCTTACATTTAGGTTTTTAATCCACTATAAGTTTGTGTGTGCGTGGTGTTAGGGAGCAATTAATTTCATTCTTGTATGTGTAGCTGTCCAGTTTCCCCAGCACCAGTCATAGAAGACACTGTCTTTTCTCCATTTTATATTCTTGCCTCCTTTATCTAAGGCAAGATGTCCATAGGGGTGTACATTTATGTCTGAACTTTCTATCCTGTTTCATTGATGTGTATTCCTGTTTTTCTGTCAGTATCATACTGTCCTGATTACTGTAGCTTTGTTGTGTATTCTGAAGTCTGGGAGCCTGATTCCTCCAGCTCTGTTTTTCTTTCTCAAGATTGCTTTGGCTATTTGGGGTCTTTGGTATTTGCGTATGAATTGTGAAATTCTTTGTTCTGATTCTGTGAAAAAATGCCATTGGTAGTTTGATAGGGATTGCATTGAATCTGTAAATTGATTTGGGTAGTATAGTCATTTTCAAAATATTGATTCTTCCAGTCCAAGAACACAGTATATCTCTCCATCTCTTTGTGTCATCTGTGATTTCTTTTATCAGTATCTTACAGTTTTCTGAGTACTGGTCTTTTTCTTCCTTAAGTAGGCCTATTTTTAGATATTTTATTCTTTTTGTTGCAAAAATAAATGGAATTATTTCTTTAAATTCTCTTTCTGATCTTTTGTTGTTAGTGTATAGGAATGCAAGAGATTTCTGTGCATTAATTTTGTATTCTGAAACTTTGCAAAATTCACAAATGAGCACCAGTAGCTTTCTGGTGGCATCTTTAGGATTATCTGTGTATAGTATGATATCATCTGCAAACAATAGCAGTTTCACTTCTTATTTTCTAATTTGGGTTCCTTGTATTTCCTTTTCTTCTCTAATTGCTTTTACTAGAGCTTCCAAAAGCATACTGAATAATGGTGGCAAGAGTGGTCTTGTCTTTTTCTTGAACTTGGAACAAGCACTTTCAGCTAATCACCATTGATAATGATGTTTGCTGTGGGTTTGTCATATTTGGCCTTTATTAAGTTGAGGTAGACTGCCTCTATGCCCACTTTCTGGGGAGGTTTTATCATAAACAGGTATTAACTTTGTCAGAGGCTTTTTCTGTATCTATTGAGATGATCATATGGTTTTTATATTTCAGTTTGTTAATATGGTATATCACATTGATTGATTTGCAAGTATTGAAGAATTCTTGCACATCTGGGATAAATCCCACTTGATCACAGTGAATGGTCCTTTTAATGTGTTGCTGGATTTGGTTTGCTAGTATTGTGCTGAGGCTTTTTGTTTCTATGTTCATTATAGATGTTGACCGGTAATTTACTTTTCAGTGTGATATTTTAGTCTGGCTCTGGTGTCAGGATGATGGTGGCCTCTTAGACGAAGCCTGGGAGTGTTCATTCCTCTGGAATATTTTTGAAAAAAGTTTGAGAAAGATGAGTACTAGCTCTTCTGTAAATGTCTGATAGATTCACCTGTGAAAACTCCTGGTCCTGAACTTCTTTTTGTCATGAATTTTTAATTATAGGTTCAGCTTCATTTCTTGTTATTGATCTGTTCATATTTTCTACTTTTATAGATGTTGACCGGTAATTTACTTTTCAGTGTGATATTTTAGTCTGGCTCTGGTGTCAGGATGATGGCGGCCTCTTAGACGAAGCCTGGGAGTGTTCATTCCTCTGGAATCTTTTTGAAAAAAGTTTGAGAAAGATGAGTACTAGCTCTTCTGTAAATGTTTGATAGATTCACCTGTGAAAACCCCTGGTCCTGAACTTCTGTTTGTCATGAATTTTTAATTATAGGTTCAGCTTCATTTCTTGTTATTGATCTGTTCATATTTTCTACTTCTTGTTGGTCCACTTTTGGAAGGCTGTGCCTTTCTAAGAATTTGGCCATTTCTTCCAGGTTGTCCACTTTATTGGCATAGAGTTTCTTGAAGTAGTCTCTTTTTATTTCTGTGGTGTCAATTGTAGTTTCTTTTTTATTATTTTGTCATGAATTTTTAATTATAGGTTCAGCTTCATTTCTTGTTATTGATCTGTTCATATTTTCTACTTCTTGTTGGTCCACTTTTGGAAGGCTGTGCCTTTCTAAGAATTTGGCCATTTCTTCCAGGTTGTCCACTTTATTGGCATAGAGTTTCTTGAAGTAGTCTCTTTTTATTTCTGTGGTGTCAATTGTAGTTTCTTTTTTATTATTTATTTACTTTATGTCATCTTGCTGGACTGACTTCTTTTTAATCATGTAATGTCCTTTTTCATCCCTTATTAGTCACTGCTTTAAAGTCTGTTTTGTGTAATATAATTATTACAAGTCCAGCTTTTTTTTCCAGTTTCCATTTGCAGGGAATATCTTTTTTCTGTCCCTTCACTTTCAGTCTCTATGTGTCCTTACATCTGAAGTATCTTGTAGGCAGCATATCAATGGGTCTTTTTAAAATCCTATCCGCCAGTCTCTCTTTTGATTGGATCATTTAGTCTATTTATTTAAAGTAGTTCTTGATTGGACATACTTATTGCCGTTTTATTCATTATTTTTAACTGTTTTGTAGTTCTTCTCTGTTCCTTCTTATTCAGTTTATTTGTGGTTTAATATATATGCTTGGTAATATGTTTATATTCTATTCTCTTTATCTTTTGTGTATCTACTATAGTTTTTGTTTAGTGGTTACCATAAAACTTACGTATTACAACTCTTAGCAGTCTGTTTTAAGTATATAACAGCATAAATTTGAACACATTTAAATCTTTACATCTTTACTTCCTCTCATGTTTTATATCTTTGATGTCACATCTCTGATCTTTTAATCTTGTATATCACTTAATTATTATCTTTAGAATTATTTTTACTACTTTTGTCTTTTAAACTCCATGCTAGATTTACAAGTGATTAAATCATTACCTTTACTATGTATTTACCTTTACCAGTGATATTTATACTTTTATATATTTTTCTCGGTAAATAGTCATCTTTTCTTTAACTTAAAGAAATCCTTTTAATATTTCTTGTAATACTGGTTTTATGGTGATAAACTCGTTTAGCTTCAGTTTGTCTTGAAAACTTTCTCTCTCCTTAAACTCTGAATGATTACTTTGCCAGATAAAATCTTCTTCATTGGAAAAAAATTTTAACACTTAAATATATCATGCAACTCCCTTCTACCCTGCCAAGTTTCTACTGAAAAATCTCATGATCTCATGAGGGTTTTCTTGTACATAACATGTTATTTGTCTCTTGCTGCATGTAAGATTTTTTTCCTTGTCTTTAACTTTTGACAGTTTAATTATAATGTGTCCTAGTATGGATATCTTTGGGTTTATCTTACATAGAATTTTCTGAGCTTCCTTGGTCTGGATGTCTGTTTCTTCCCATAATTTAAGGAGGTAGGTTTTCAGTCATCATTTACTTAAAGAAGTGTTCTGCCCCTTTCATTCTCTATTCTCCTTTCAGAGCCCCGATAATGCAAATATTGATGTGCTTGATTTTGGCACCTGTCTTTTAAGGTATCTTCACTTTTTTTCATTGCTTTTTTCTTTTTGCCACTCTTATTTGATCTCAGAGAAGATCACTGTCACCACTGTGCTCACCACACCACCAAATCTATAGAGATTACCTTCATGAGCCCTCTGTTGCTTCTCTATAGTTATTTGTTCTAGTATCTATTTCAGAATATGGGTTTGATTTTCAGAAAGTATAAAAGCCTGCTTTTATTGTCAAATAATAAGTTGAGACAATTCCCCATGCTAAGTTTTCTCCTTTCACTAAATCATCCCATCCTGAAGTCCTATTCCAAATTCTGGTCGCTGCTATTATTTGTAATTTTTAAAAATTTTATGTTATGTTAAAATGAAGTACATTCTGCTAGGTCCTTCCACTAAACTGGGCAGAGCTGCCTCTCATTCATCTTTTATCCCCAGTGCCTTACACACCAAAGGGACTCTGTGAGAGGAAAAGAGGTCAAGGGGAGAAGGTGAGACTACTCTTCTGTTGGCCTTGATCTGGGCCCCTGATATCCTAGTGGAACTGATGGGAAGAAAGATTCTATCAATGCCTGGTAAAGCACTAGCCCTACAGTTACATAGAACTTAAATGGTCAGGTGAGCACAGCC
Source organism: Oreotragus oreotragus (assembly GCA_006410675.1). Classification (NCBI taxonomy): domain Eukaryota; kingdom Metazoa; phylum Chordata; class Mammalia; order Artiodactyla; family Bovidae; genus Oreotragus; species Oreotragus oreotragus. Next base: position 76,341 of record SJYX01002230.1, read on the forward strand.
GCCTGCAAAATGCATCCAGGATTACAGACTGTAATAGTTAAAGGTCATGCCTGCTGTGCGCTAAGACCACGAAAGCTTTCCCATGGAGACAATGACATTATCAAGTGTTAGACCAAAGCAGAATTTGTGAAATGCGACCTTGATCTTGCACACGCTCCTGGGAAAAGAAGCCTTTGTGAAACATCCCTTCTCTGATTTGAAAAGGATTCCATTGCCATAGACCATTTCTCAGGGTTCAGATCAGAGGGAAATGCAAGAGGATGGATACAATTGCATGTAAGATACCAGCAGATTGTACTGCAAACATAGCCACCACCTGGGCACCCCCAGGCCTAGTTTTTGTTTTTGTTTTAACACCAGTGCCAGTTTCTCCTGGCAACTGCCAAGTTCCCCAGAGCACTGTTTATAAATTTTGAATGACCCTGGAAGTCCTGCCTTGGGGTGATGGTAGAGTAGTTAGAGGTGAAAGGAATCCTGGGGGTAGCCTCAAGTTTATAGCTGTCATCACTAGGCTGTGATGTAATTTAGTCACTCAATCGTGTCTAACTCTTTGTGACCCCATGGACTATAGCCCACCATGCTCCTCTGTCCATGGAATTCTCCAGGCAGGATTACTGGTGTGGGTTGCCATTTCCTTCTCCAATCACTAGGCTTTACTGCCATCTAAAAAGAGTCTACTTTTGTTCACTAGGACATTCCCAGAACTTAATGCCCACCCCCCATAAAATAACACTACACAGTGCATTTTGATTTAATGATAAAATGAACAGATGAATAATCAACCAGAAAGAAAACCATAGAATCATCTTCTGTAAATTCCTGGGTTAGTATAAAATCCTTTCTGAATAAAGAAAAGGGATACAAAATAAATATCCAGTAGGTAAAGAAATATGCTGAAATTGTTTGGTTTGGGGGTGGGTGTGATTGGAGGCGTATTGAGTAGTGAATAGCAAACGGCAGGGCCAGCACAAGGAGGGCTTCCAGAATGCAAGATGAGTGAACTTCCAGCTAGAGAAATTCAGACACATTATCTTTTACTACTAGATGGTTCTGAACATAATTAATGAACTCTCAGAAGAAGCACACTCAGGATTATGGCTGTCGTTCTCAGCTACAGTTGAGCCAAATTCGATATTTAGCCTTGTGCATAAACAGGCATCTTATTGCATATAACCAGACATGTCCCTTTGCAGTGGATAGGCAAGATCTCAGTGAAGGCATCAAACATCCATATTATACCACTGGAAGAATGCATTAGCAGGTGTGCAGGCAGGGAAAATTAAGCCAGGAAGCAGTCTTAACTCTTGTAGGCAGAAAGAGTATGATACTGTGACTTATAATAAGAAGTATATATTGAGTCTTCATTTATGGCATAGAGCTCCTAAAACCTAAGTGATGAGATTAATAAATGTCTTTGGTATGCTAATAAGGTGACTTTTGGAAAGCACCTGAAGATAGAGACACGTTGCCAGAGGAGCCAACCATGTGATTAAAGTTAGTCAGTTTTTTAAAAACTTTTTATTTTGTATTGAGGTATAGCTGATTAACAGTGCTGTGAGAGTTTCAGGTGGACAGCAGAATGACTCAGCCACACATATACATGTATCCATTCTCCCCCAAACTCCCCTCCCGTCCAGGCTGCTACATGACCTGGAGCAGAATTCCTTGTGCTGTGCTGTTGGTTATCCATTTCAGATATAGCAGTGTATGCATGTCAGTCCCAAATCCTTGACTATCCTTTGAAGCCCCCAACCTCCACCCCAGTAACCATAAGCTGGATATCTTAAGTCTGTGAGTTTACTTCTGTTTGTAAATAAATGTATTTGTATCATTTCTTTTTAGATCTGCAAATAAGGGATATCATACTATATTTGTCTTTCTCTGCTTATTTCACTCAGTATGACAATTTCTTCATCTGTGTTGATGCAAATGGCCTTATTTCATTCTTTTTAATGACTTAGTAATAGTCCGCTGCATATATGGACCACATCTTCATTTTCCATTCCTCCATCAATTTAGGGACATTTAGGTTGCTTTCATGTCTTGGCTAGTATAAACAGTGCTGCAGTGAACATTGGGTTGCAAGGATCCTTTTGGGCCACGTTGTCCTCTGGATGTACACCCAGGAGCAGGATTGCAGGGTCATATGGTAGTTTTATTTTTAGTTTTCTAAGGCACCTCCATGCTATTCTCCATAGTGGCCATACCACTTTACCTTCCCACCAGCAGTGTAGGAAGGTTCAGAAGGTTGTCATTTTTAATCCTACTCCTTGACTTCCAGGAAGAGAGGCTGGAGGTTGAATCAGTCATCAGTGGCCAATCATTTAACCAGTTACATTTATGAAGTGTACCCTTCTCAGAAAATCTCATAAAGGAGGGGGGACTGGCGAGCTTCCAGGTTGTGGACCAGAAATCTTCCACACGCCCCTGTGCCAGGCCCCAAGCTCCTTGAGTACAGACGCTCTTATTGGAAACCTCTCCCTATTTCTCTCTTCATCTGGCTATGGACTTTCATCCTTTGTAGGAAACTGGTAATCTAGTGAGTAACCTGGTCCCCTAAGTTCTGTAACTGCTCTAGCTAATTAACTGACCCCCAAGGAGTGGGTGGTCAGAACTTCTGATGTATAGTCAGTCATTCAGAAGCACAGGTGACAACTTGGACTTGTGACTGTCATCTGATGCAGAGGCAGTCTCATGGGATGGAGACCTTAACCCATGGCATCTGATACTCCCACCAGGGGGGCACATGTAGGATGTCCAGTTCACATTTGAGAATTGCTTGGTGCTGTGGGAACCTTCCCCTCAGCCCCACTTCAGAACTGGGTGCAGAATCTTGAAGAGCACCAGCTGAGTGTGAAGTAGACACTTCTGTTGGAGGTGGTATTGGCCTGAATTGATAAACACATGCCCCAGCCTTCTTCAGAGCTGCACTCCACTCATATGCCAGGATTCTTTAGGCTCCTTCAAATTTCCAGCCCTATAAATCTGAGATGACGTTTCCTAGTCGGTCCCTTACAGTTCAAAGAGCAGAGAGTAAAGTATGCTTAGAGTTCAAATAGTAAAATCCAAGTTCTTTCACTGATAGTAAGCGATAGGTTGTCATCAGCAAAAAAAAAGAAAAAAAAATCTCCCTCAAACTCTGCCCTGGCTGTGTTTGCATAGTGCTTATGTGAGAGGTTTGCTAACCTCAGGTTTTGACAGCTGTCCCTCCAAACAAGCTCTGCATTAACCTGCAGCTGCAACCCAAGTGACAGAAATCCAGTGCTGCTGTCAGCCCACCCTCCCCTCATTAACTTCCCTTTATGCTCTTGCCATAGCCCACCTTGTCTTGCCCCAGATGCTTCCAGCTTCCCCCGCCCGCCACCGTTCTCAGACCCTGCCCTGTCTGCCCACCCCTCAGGTCTGCCCTGCCCTGTCTAGTTCAGCCCTGTGTGCTACCACCCAGCCACCTCCCCAGACAAGTCATTCATGACCGCTTGGGCCTCCAGTTCTCTCTGCTCCCCAAACCCCAACAGCTGTTTCCTGCTCTGCCATCAGTTTCTAGTGTAATTATCCTTGCCGCTTGCTGTCACTCAGCAACGTTTGCGTCATAGCTGGCTTTGCAACCATTTGAACAGTCTTTTCGACTGCCGGTCTCCTCCCTCCTGGGACGGGAAGCTGGAGGGGGAGTTATTCAGTGAATTAAAATACTGTGCAAACTTGAGAGAAATCCAATTGCTTTCAATTCAGTGAAAATTCTAATGCCTGGAATAAATGCCACCCCAATGCCAACTGTAATCTAGTTTTCTGAGGACCACTGTGCTTAGAATTTAGCTAGTTAAAACTCTGCACCAGGGCATAATCATTTGTAAAGACTTATGCCAGGGTAGCAAAGCTGTCAACATATAATGAACATCTAAACTGCACATGACATGACTTACATGACAAGCCAAAATGAAAGATGGAGGTGACACTCCATTTCCATGAGTTCATTAATGTGGCAATTAAGGAAATCATTAACATAAAGAGTTTAATTTGGCAGGAAGCCTGAACATAGAAAGGATTCAGTATTAGCTATTGTTATTATTGTTTCTTTAATTATTTCAAGACCATTGGAAGAGTAAGTTAAGAAAATGCCCACTGTTAAGCACTCTGGGCTGGAAGAAGGGAAACAGATGTACACTGACCTGAAAACAAAGTACAGTCAAAGAGTTTTGTAAAAACAAGTCTTTTACTATTTTGAGTGTTCGTGAAGGTGTGCTGGGGCTGGCTAGAGACGAAGGAGTTCTGACTAGGGAGAAATTTTCCAGTGTGGGTTGCAGTGTTAGTTGGTTAGGGCTGCTGACAGGTTCCCTGGGTTGGGAGGATCCCCTAGAGAAGGAAATGGCAAATGACTCCAGTATTTTTTAAATTATTTTAACTGGATAATTTCTTTACAATATTGTGGGGTTTGCCATGCATCAATATGAGTCATCAACGGGTACACATGTGTCCCCCCAGCCTGAACCCCCCTTCCGCCTCCCTCCCCTCCCCACCCCTCTGTGTTGTGGCTTTGAGTGCCCTGCTTCATGCGTAAAACTTGCAATGGTCATCTATTTTACATATGGCAATGTATGTGTTTCAATGCTAATCTTCTAAATCATCCCACCCTCGCCTTCTCCCACAGAGTCCAAAAGTCTGTTCTTTCATCTGTGTCTCTTTTGCTGCTTTGCATATAGGATCGTCGTTTTCTAAATTCTGTATATATGCATTAATATACTGTGTTGGGGTTTCTCTTTCTAACTTACCACTCTTCTTGCCTGGAAAACCGTATGGACAGAGAAGCCTGGTGGGCTGTAGTCCATGGGGCCATAGTAGCCAAACACAACTTAGCAACTAAACCACCTCCACCAACAAAGTTCTATGAACCAAGTGGCTTAAACTACTGTAACTGTCTCACAGTTCTGGAGGCTACAAATACAAAATCAGAGTGTCAGTAGACTGGTTCCACTTGAGGTTGGAGGAGAGACTCTGTTTCGGGCTTCTATCCTCCTCTCGCACATGGCTGTGCTCTCTTGTCTTTTTACATCGTCTCACCTGTGTCTCTGTCCAGATTTCCCCTTTGAATAAGATGTCAGTCACATGGGCATGAGGAACCCGCCCTACCGAATTATGACCTCATCTAAACAATACATCTTCAATGACTCCATGTCTAAATAAACACTTGCTCAGAGTTTCCAGGGGTTAGACTTTATACATGGGAATTCTGAGGGTGACACAGTTCAACTCATAACAATTGATAAGACACATAACAAAATGCTTAGAAATAGACAAAGCTGCAGATAGAAATTCCAGGTACACACAATACATGGGTTTAGTTCAGTTCAGTTCAGTCACTCAGCCGTGTCCAACTCTTTGTGACCCCATGAATTGCAGCACGCCAGGCCTCCCTGTCCATCACCATCTCCTGGAGTTCACTCAAACTCACGTCCATCGAGTCGGTGATGCCATCCAGCCATCTCATCCTCTGTCATCCTCTTTCCTCCTGCCCCCAATCCCCCCAGCATCACAGTCTTTTCCAGTGAGTCAACTTTTCGCGTGAGGTGGCCAAAGTACTGGAGTTTCAGCTTCAGCATCATTCCTTCCAAAGAACACCCAGGGCTGATCTCCTTCAGAATGGACTGGTTGGATCTCCTTACAGTCCAAGGGACTCTCAAGAGTCTTCTCCAACACCACAGTTCAAAAGCATCAATTCACTGGCACTCAGCCTTCTTCACAGTCCAACTCTCGCATCCATACATGACCACTGGAAAAACCATAGCCTTGACTAGATGGACCTGTGTTGGCAAAGTAATGTCTCTGCTTTTGAATATGCTATCTAGGTTGGTCATAACTTTTCTTCCAAGGAGTAAGCGCCTTTTAATTTCTTGGCTGCAGTCACAATCTGNGCCCAAGTAACACAGTAACTGCATATTAATAACAAAAGACTTAAAATGCTCCTGGTTAAAGATATGATTGAGAGCTCATTATAACATTATATATTATATTCAATGTAACACTTTAAGATAACAACAACAGTTATGACTGACAGGATATCAGAAAATGCAAGATTTCTAGGGGTCTTACACAATTTCTAAATCATATTCATAATATACATCTGTACATAAGATGTATAGCATCATTTTGATAACACTTCCCATGTAATTTAACATATTAATAAACTTAATTATTTGTAATATTTTACCAGAGACAAATCACTTGAGATTTTCCAGGGGTAATCTTAAAATTAGTTTGGGATAAAAAATTTAGAATTTGGTTTCTCACAAATACTAGTGAAACATTTAAGCCATTGGAACAGGTAACTTTAACTTATTCCACCTTTAAGAAACAAAATTTAGATCCAACTATTCTTTTATAAACTAGCGTTTTGTATTATCATACCTAATCTCATGTTTAAAATTTTGGAAAGTGTCACAAGGTTTGATTATTTGGTTAAATAGGATTACAGGTCATTATGAAATAATACTTCTTTATTTAACCAAAGTGACAATAGAAAACAAAGGCAAACACACTTGACTATACAGTTGTGAATTAAAGTTGCCTTTTTTAATATTGAGGAGATCCAGTTTTCTCAGGCTATCAACGACCTGATAACACAAAGCACAGTAAACCTGGGTAAGATACAAAATCGCTGCTGTCCAGGCAGATTCCATAGAGTTAAGGAAATTTTTACAATGTGTCAAAATCAGGTCAGAAGTCAGAGAAAACTTTTTATCAATCAAATTTTAATTTTATATCAACATGCTTTTGATATTATAACTCATTAAAAAAAAAATCGATTCCAGTCTTAGCCAGCTTGACCCCACATAAAATTCCTTGCCCAGGATGCCTTTTGCACAAATCTTCTACATACTTTTATATCCATTCAGATTTTGTCCTACGTTTTGTTTCTTCATTCTGCAAACACTTAATTTCTTCACCTACTTTTACATAACAGTTGTTTCTTTTCACCCCCATTTGTTAAATTAAGTTTTTACTGGAGCAATGTTAGTTTCTACGGTACAGCAAAATGACTCCGCTGTATGTGTACCTACATCCCTGCCCTTTGGGGCTTCCTCCCCGTTACGGTCCGCAGAGCGTTAAGTTCCCTGTGCTTTAGTGCGTCCTCATTAGTTATGTTTTATTCATAGTATTGTAGTGTATATACGTCATTCCCAATCTTCCAAATCTTCCTTCCTGCCCCCATGCCCCCTGACATCCATATGTTTGTTCTCTACATCGGTGTCCTTGTTTCTGTTTTGCAAATAAGATTATACGGTTTTCTAGCTGTCACACATATGCATTAGCATACGATGTTTTTCTCTGACTCACTTCACTCTGTATGATATGCTTTAGGTTCATCTGCATCTCTACAAATGACCCAGATTCAGGTTGGCAGGTGACCTCGAAATGGGATAGGTTGACAAGAGGAATCTTACAGTTAGGTAAGTACTTTGACATTTTTTATGAACTCAGTCTGTGCCTGTCGGCTATGCAGCTTTGGCTTCCCAGAGGCCTGTTATGATGGAACTGTTATCCTTTATCTCATGTGCACATTGGCAGAAAACGTCAGTAGCTAAGGAAACTGATCACTGCTGATGTCCAGTCATAAGAGGTGTTACTGCAGACTGGCCACGCAAAGGTAGGTGCATACCACCAGACATTTCCAAAGTGGAACTGCACACCGAACCAGCCAGCAGACCCCCACAAATGCAGACTGACCAAGGCTTGAAGATTCAGGTTCCAGAGGGAACCCTCGGCCAGCTCAAGGTGACCCATCAGGCTCTGCCCTGGGAGCATGGACTAACTCAGGGCTGAGGACTAATGCTTGGGTAGGGCCTCCCAGCAGTCCCATTAACCTGGACTGGATGGCCATTTAGATTGGGAGCTCAGTGCAGAAAGGGCAGAACTTGGATTTGAGAGGAACTTAACTCAGTTTCTTAGAAATCATGAAAAAGAGAACAAAAAGATTTTGTGGGTACCAGTACCTGTGTTTCTAGTTGTTGCCTTGCCAAAGCTGTCCAAAGTCAGTGGCCTTTGGATCCCATTGGCACCTTTGAACTTTTAACAACAACAAAAGTCGACTAGGTAAAATGTAAAGACCTCTTGGCTTTATTAAATGATTCATAAATTGAGCAGCATCCAATCTAGCAGATAGAAGCTCTGAGGAACTGGGCAAATGGAACTTTATAGACAAACGGGAGCAGGAACAAGGAGTTATACTAGGCAAAATGAAGCAGTTGGTGATTGCAAACTTTCTTTCCTTTATGCGATGGAAGGCCTCTCTGATATGAAAGACCCTTGATCGACTGGTTGAAGATTCTCTTTCTGAGAAAGCTGAAACTATAATTAAGTCAAGCCCCACTTGGTGATGTGGGGCTTTGAGCACAAAACTTTGACTCCATTTTAGGCTGTTGTTTTACCATTAGATGTTAATTGAATTAAATAGCTAAATGAAGGAGCCCATGCTGCTTGCTATGAACATTATATATGCTTTCCTTGTCCCATAAGCAAGAAAGCTAAATTTATAAATTAAGTAAACCATTTCTTTCAGGGCATCTTATATAAAGCTAGAATTACATCTGAAGCTTTTGCTAAAGGATCTAAATTTATTTTCCGAAAGCGCTGGATTAGCCCAGAAGTATATAGGCCAGACAGTTTTGCACGATGCGTGACCACTAAGAGTGTTGAAATTCTGTACAAGTTTTTCTATATCTGCTTCCCCTTCACTCCAGGAAAGTACATGATGTTCACATTATCCAGTGCATTCACTAAGCTGCTCAGTTCTGTTTGGAGCAATCTGATCTTAAGAACCTCTAAGAATGAAAAAGGAAAAGAACTGCCTCAAAAATCTGTTGGGAACCTATAAAAAAAAAAGAAGGTAGATCCCAGAAAGAGAGATACCTTGGGAAAACAGGGCATAGTGGTACATTTTAGAAATATTTTCTGAAAATTTATGTTTGAAAGATGAATATTGTTCACTCTCAGAGTTTCTAACTCATAACAGGAAAAGTATAGAAAGATGAATAATAATGAAAATGGCAATGATGATAATGAAAGATTAACATTATGTTAAGTGTGGACAGATGAAAGCACATAGGTCCTTAAAACTGAGAATGATAGTGGGGACACTTAAACAGGTTGGGTGTGGCGTTGCAGTAATGGAGAATTCTAAATGTCTAACCATATGTTTTTGGAAAGTTAAAAAGAACACAGTAAAATCCTAAAAATCTAGCAAAACTGCAACATCTATAAGAATATACTTAATACATATAAGAAGATGAACTAATGGCTAGGATTACTAGACTACTCAGAAGTATAAAGAAGTTAATTCTTTCTTTCCAGTGCAGTTCTCATCAAAGTATTACTGTGTATCTTTTGTAACTTAAGAGTTACTCTAAATTTTATCTGGAAGAATAAGTAGATGGGCATAATCTGTACAACTGTGGGAAAGGACATTGAAGAAAGAGCTCTTTTCGAAAAAGGTAGGTGTCAAAATAATATTTTACAGCTATGATCACGAGAGCTGTCTGTCTGGTTCTAGCACAGAAATATCCAAACACTAGAAAGAAAAATCAGAGGTTATTTACAATCCTTGATCATTCATTGGAATTTATCAAATGAAAAGAGTATAAGAAGATGACATTCAATATATGATATTGAGACAGCTGGCTTTGTGGACAAAAGTTAAATCCATATACTATGGAACATAATATGTCTAAACACTAAAAAACAGAAATGTGAGATAAGTTTAACCAAAAAATCCCCACAAGATATATAGGGGCTAAACTGACAACTCCATAAAAATGTTAAAATTCCCTTAACTAAATTCCCTTATCATTCCCAAATGATAAACTGAGATCATGTATGATAGACAATGAATCAATAGCCTTATTTTTATAAAGCAGGTTTTCCTAAAGATGGTTGGTCTCAGAAATCCTCAACTACTTTTAGTAATTCTTAAGGATTCCCCCAGAAGTCTTTTCCTTTTGTGGCTTAAATATTTACTATTTTGGAAGTTAAATCTGAAACACCTTAAATTATTTTTAACGTATTTTAAAGTAACAATAGTCATTAGCTATGAACAGAAATAATGTATTAATATGATTTTCCAAAGCAAAATATAAAAAATATAAAAACGCCATGATTTTGTATTTTACTAATTCTCATAATTCATATGTTTCTACATTCAGTCTGTTGTAATAGCCCATATCTTGTGGTCTCCATAACCACAGGTGAAAAAATATAAAAGGACAGGGAAACTCCAGAAATTATGGCCTCGGTATCATCAAGAACTGGAACCAATACCAAAAAATATCTATATTCAGACTTACTCTTTTGGCCACAGTTTGTGGCATGCAGAACATTAGTTCGCAGACCAGAAATTGAACCTGCACACCCTGCAGTGGGAATGTGGAATTTTAACCATTGGACCTCCAGGGAAGTCACACCTACAGGCTTTAAAAAAGTAAATAATCATAGGCAGAAAGAAGCATGATGTCTTACCATTTTAAGCCACTGTTGCACATGTGTTGATTTACTGGTACTGAGTGAAATCTTTTTCTTTTAATGCTATATGGCCTTGCTACTTTTAAAAATACTCATTCTGATAGTTCCCAGTTGTATTATTGATCAGTCTAGTTTTTATATCATTTATATTTAAAATTTTACTGCTTTTATTATGATGGTATCTGTTAATCCATATTAATAATCCATATTAATGGTGTTTGACAATATTGAATGAAAACAGATCAAAGTCTGTACAACTGAGCAGCTCCACCTTGGCTGCAACACCACCACACTCTTCTGAAGAAGATGGAAAAAAGGTAAAACCCGTGTTTCAGAGCCCTTTTGGTGACAGTGCTTTGTTATAAGCAGACTCCCTCTCCCAACTGCCTTTTCCTCCTGTGTTTGCAGATTAATATTAAGAAGAAGCTGCATGTGAAGGAACAGAGAGAAGAAGGGAAAGAGATTGAGGGAGAGAGAGAGAAAGGAAGGTAGCAAGGGCAAGAAAGAAAGAGGAAGGAAGAGAAGAGAGAGGATTGAAAAGAGGAAGAGAGGGGAAGGAAACGGGGGAAGACAGAAGAGAGAGGTGTGGGGAGGAAGGACCTGGAGAAAGAAGGAGAGAGCAAGAAGAGTGTGGAAACAAAGGGAGGAGGAAGGGAAAAATAAAGAGGAGGCGGGAGTGATGAAGGGACAGAGAAGGGGCGAAAGAGGAGAGAGAAACAGGGAGAGGTGAGAAAAGGAAGAGAAATGGGGTGGGAGACAAAGACAAGAGAGAGACGGGAAGGAAGAAGAGAAAGAGGGAAGAGGGGTGAGCAAAGGAAGGGAAAGAGACGAGAGAGAGAAATAAAATGGGAGAGAGAAAAGTGAGAGAGATGGAGAGGAAGAGGAGAAAGAAAAGAAAGGGGAAGGGAGAGAGAGAAAGAGAAATGTGCTGTGAAAGGATGGAAGAAATGAAGGGTGGGAGGGAGAGGGGGAAGAAACAAAGTGGTAGCAAAGAATGGAGAAGGGAAGAGAAGAGAAAAAAGGAGAGAGACATGAAGGAAGGAAGGGAGGGGGCAGAGAGAAAGGAAGAGAAACAGAAGGCAGAAGGAAAGAAAAAGGGGGAGATGGAAGAGGAGGAGGAGAGATGAAGGGGGAAAGAAAGGGAGAGAGGGAGGGTGAGTGAGAAGAAATGAAGGCAAGAAAGGGGGGAGAAAGAAGACACAGAGGAAGGAAGGGGGGAGAGGAAAGAGATACAGAGGAAGGTGGAAGGGGCAAGAGAGGAGAGTGAGGAGAGAGGGAAGGAGAGACAGAGGCAGGGTGAGAGAGAGGAAGGGAAAGCAAGCAAGCAATTGAGGGGGAGAGGAGAGAGAGCAAGAAGAAAGGGAGAGATGGGAAAGGGAAACAAAAGACAGAGCGGAAGCAGAGGAGGGTGTGAAGGAAGGAGGGAAGGGGGAGAGGAAAGAGAAGCAGCAAGGGAAAGAGAGACAGGGCAGAGGAAGAGTGGAGAGGAGGGGGACAGGAGGAGAGAGGCGAGGAGAGAGACAGGGAGAGAGGGGGAAGAGAAAAGGGAGAGAGCAGGAGAGACGAGAAAGCGGGGGAGGAAGGGAGAGACGAGAAAGCGGGGGAGGAAGGGAGAGGTGAGAAAGGGGGGAGAGAAAGTGGAGAAAAAGATGGGAACAGAGAAAAGGCGCAACGGGAGAGAGGGGAGAAGAGAAAGAACAGGAGAAAGAGAAGAGGGCAGAGAGAGAGAAAGACCACAGGAAGGATGAGGGAGAGAGAAAAGCGTGGGAGCAAGAAGAGAAAGGAGTGGAGAAGGAGGGGAGAGATGGAGGAGGAAAAGAAAAAGGTGGGGAAAGAGCAAGGAAGGGAGGGAGAAAGACAAAGAGTGAGGGAAATAAGGACTGAAAGGATGGAAGAAAGGAGAGACAGAGGAGAGAGAGGAGAGAGAAGAGAAAATGGGGAGAGGGGGCAAAGAGCGATGGTAGGAAGGAAGATGGGAGACAGGAGAGAGGGGAGGGAGAGAGGAAGGAAGGAGGGCGTGGAGAGCAAAATACACAGAGGGAAGAAGTGATCGAGCAAGGGAGGAGAGAAAGACATAGGAAGGATGGAGAATGAAAAGAGAGACTGAGGGAAGGGGGGAGAGGAGAAAAAGAAGAAAATGAGGAAGGGGAAGAAGGGATGGATGGAAGAGAGAGGAGAAAAAGAGGCAAAAGGAAAGGAGAGGGACTGAGAGACGAAGGAAGGAGAGAGGAATCGGCAGAGGAGAGAGGAAAGGAAAAGAGATTAAGGGACAGAGATAAAGAGGGAGGAGAAAAAAGAACAGGAGATGAGAGAAGGAAGAGAGAGGTGGGGAGAGAACAGGTAATGAGAGACAGACACAATGAAAGGAGAGAAGCGAGGGGAGAAGAGAGGAAGGACGTGTTGTAGGGAGAGAGAAGGAGAGAGGAAGAGAAAGAGAGCAAACGAAGAGAAAGACAGAGGCGTACGGAAGACACAAAGCAAGGTAGGAAGGGCAAGAGAGAGGAGCAGAAGAGACAGGGAAAGGAAGGCGGGATCAGAGAGAGCAGGGTAGAGAGAGCGAGGAGAGCAAGAGGAAGGAAGGACGGGAGAAACAGACAGCAGGGTCACGGGAGGGTGTGAAGGAGAGACCGGGGAGGAACCCCGGACAGAGAGGAGGCAGGGGAAAGAGGAGGAGAGAATGAGAGGAGGCGGAGGAAGGGCGAGAGAGGTCAAGACGGAAAGAAGGAAGGGAGAGAGAGAGAGAAGGAAGGAAGCCAGGGAAAGGAAGAAAGAGGGAGGGAGATGAGAGAGGAAGGAAGGGAGAGAAGGGTGAGAGAAAGGAAAGAGAGGCGTGCCAGAGATAAAGAGGACAGGGCTGGAGAGAGGAGAAAGAAAAAGAAGGGGAATCAGATAGGAAAACAGAAAAGAAGGACGAGGGAATGAATGCAGAGAAAACGAATGAAGAAAGGAAGAGAGGGATGAGAAAGAGAAGAAAAAGTTGGGGAAAGAGACATAGGAAGGAAAAGAGCAGATAGAGAAGAGAAAGATTTTAAAAGTGAAAGAAGTACAGAGGAAGAGTGAAGGGATGGCAGGAATAAAGGAAAATAAAGGCAAGAAAGAATAGAAAGGCTGGAACAGGAGAAAAGAGAAAATGAAGAGAGAGAGGCGAAAGAGACAGGAAGGGAGGATGGAAGGAAGAGGGAGAGACACTGAAAGGAGAGAAGTGATTGAGAGAGAAAGAGGAATGAGAGAGAAGAGGGGAGGAGAAAGGAAGTGAAGA
>SJYX01002230.1:119055-136647 GCA_006410675.1 Oreotragus oreotragus
TCCGACTGTTTGCGACCCCATGGACTGTAGCCTACCAAGCTCCTCCCTCCATGGGATTCTCTAGGCAAGAGTACTGGAGTGGGTTGCCATTTCCTTATTAATATGCTTATAAATGGCACAGGGAGTAACAAGTTTCCCATACCTAGAGATATTTTATTGGAAAAGATAAATAATAGTCTTTCACATGGCATCTTTTTATTATATGGAGAGCTGAATTAAAGAGGCCTTAAATACCTAAGATTTTTAAAATCTCTTGCTACCCCATGCTTCTACTAGAATAACTATTCAAAGATTACGTTCTTCTCATCTTTGTCATCTTAATTTGATTCTGTTCATTCTGAAAGAAGAAAACCATTTCCAAAGATAGATAAAGACTTTCTAAGAGTCTTTAATTTGCAAAATCAGGAGAGGTAAGGCCGAGTTCCTGAAAGAGGTGTTCAAAGACAAGAAAAATGCTTGATGGTAAAGAAAAGAGATAAGAAGTGATATAAAAGAGGAAACGGCTGGAATAATGATCAAGAGAGTCTAAGAGATTAAAGCAGGATGGGAGGGAACGTTACTGGGAGAATGACATCAGCTTGGAATCTTGGGTAGATTGCTTACTCAAAGACATTATGAAAAAGGGAGAAGATGAAATTGAATAACAAATAGGAGAACATCAACACAGAGTATTCAATGCAACAGTAACTAGGCCAATACTGTGCTTAAGAAATGTCATTCTAAATTATCTGGAAATTGTATGGAACATGTGACAGAAGAAAGAAGAGTTCAACCTGAATTCTGTGCACTAATATGTTTGTGTTTTAATGATGGGCTATTTGAGAGGCACTGAGGTGGAAATCCAAAATCTTGAGAGTAATTGTAAACACCATTCTCCTACATCAACCTGCAAATTTGTTCTCTTGTTCTTCTCTTTTACTTGCTAAATATCTCTCCTGAATTAATTCCTTTCTTTCTAAACCCACCACCAATACTTTGATCCTTTTGAAACTCATTTCCAGTCTGAATGAGCTAAATAAACTCCTCACAGCTCTTCCTAGACTTATCTTCATAATTTATTTAAGATTGTTTAATGTCCCTCAACCATAAACACTCCTTGAGGACAGAAACTTTCTCTCTATCACTGTTGTCCTTCCATTTCCAAGAGTCAGCCTCTGGGATGCAGCAAGTATTTAATAATTTTTTTTTTGATTGAGACTGATTTCAATGTTTTTCCTTCCCCTCTTTTACCTACCTAATCCTTCTATTTTTCTATCAAAGCATCGGTTTCATCTCCTTCTGAGAACTTAACTGCATTGTGATTTTTATTCTTTTGTGTAGACTTTTATTTGAAAGCAATATCATATGGACATAAAAGCAGCAAAATAACTGAAATATCTCCCATAAAACCCTCACAGACTGTTCACTTGCTAGAGCTCTCCACACCTGCTTATCACTTTCTCTATGCATGCATGCATATTATTTTTTCTTGTTATAAGCTATTTAAGTTGCAAACATAATGTCACTTTCCCCCTAAATACTTGTGAGCTTCCTACCAAGATATGTTCTTCTGTAACACAGTTAAACATTAGTTGTGAAGCTGACATTAACATAATGCCGTTGTTGTTGTTCAGTTGCTAAGTCCTGTCTGACTCATCGCAACCCCATGGACTGTAGCCCACCAGGCCCCTTTGTCCATGGGATTTCCCAGGCAAGCATACTGGAGTGGGTTGTCATTTCCTTCTCCAATAATATCATTTTCTATAAACTATTCATACATCGCCAATCCAGTTTTCCCAAAATTTCCTCTGCTGAAAAAAACAAAATTCTGCTTCAAGGTGCAACCCAGGAACACACATTCTACTTAGTTGTTACATGTCTTTGTCTCCTTGGATTTGGAGAATGAATGCAGGTATATATATGGCTGAGTCCCTTTGCTATTTATCTGAAACTATCACAACACTGTTAACTGGCTACATCCCAATAAAAAACAAAATGTTAAAAAAATAAAGAAACAGTTATTCTGTAAAATAACCCTCGGTTTGAGTTTGTCTGATGTTCCTTATAGTCACATTTCAGTTACTTAATTTGCTGAACTATCAAAGAACTGCTGTTTTTTCATCTCAATGTACTGTATCAGGAGACATATGATATTGACTTGTTCAATTATTAGTGACATTAACTTTGATCATTTGGTTAAGATGGTAGAGTTGCAACTGGTAATTTATTTTTGTGATTAATCTGCTAAGATATGTGCTGCCCACTAGACTGTGCCCGGTGAGTGACAGACAATAGCTATTTGTGCTTACCACTCTATAGTCAAAGCTATGGCTTTTCCAGTAGTCATGTATGGATGTGAGAGCTGGACCATAAAGAAAGCTGAGCACTGAAGAACTGATGCTTTTGAACCGTGGTATTGGAGAAGACTCTTGAGAGAGTTCGTTGGATTACAAGGAAATCAAACCAGTCCATCCTAAAGGAACTCAGTCCTGAATATTCACTGGAAGGACTGATGTTAAAGCTGAAACTCCAATACTTTGGCCACCTGATTCGAACAACTGACTCACTGGAAAAGACTCTGATGCTGAGTAAGATTGAAGGCAGGAGAAGGGGACAACAGAGGATGAGATGGTTAGATGGCATCATGGACTCAATGGACATGAGTTTGAGCAAGCTCCAGGAATTGGTGATGGACAGGGAAGCCTGGCATGCTGCAGTCCATGTGGTCGCAAAGAGTCAGATATAACTGAGGGACTGAACTGAACTGACTTTATGCCATAACTGAGAACAGTATCCTCTCATATTAACAATTTAACACTCAGACAATAAAAAAGGAAAATTAGCAAGTTTGCCAGAAGGTGGATATTGAATATATGAGAGAAAAGCAAGTGCTATTTGCCTAAATGATGTGAAAAGTCCATGAAGATCTTGCACACAATTGCTTAGAAAACCTTATTCACAATCACCACAAACTGTAAATAAGCAAAAGTCCTCAAACAGGTGAATGGATAAACAAACTCAGGTACTTTGATACAATGTAATATTTTTTAGCAATAAAAAGGAATGAGCTATCACGCCATGAAAAGAAGATCAATCTTAAATGCATAAGTGAAGCAAAACAGTCCATAAAGGCTGTATGATTTCCACACATGACATTCCCAAGAAAGCAAAGCTATAGGGAAAATCTACAGATCAGTGGTTGCCAAGATGCTGGATGGAGGACAGGAAGGGTTAAATAGGTTAAGCACAGTTGATCTTTTAGAGCAATAAAGATTTGATACTCTAATTGTATATACATGACATCTTGCATTTGTCAATACCTATAGAATTTTACAACACAAAGCACGACCTTCAATATCTGCAAATTTTTAAATGTCGTTGAGGAGATTGGGGGACTCCTATGGTGGAATAAATGAATTGTATTCCAAATATAAGAAACAACTTTGATGAAGGAAGTGGAAGAAAAAGTGATGACCTAATTAACTTCGGAAATGAGTAAGCTCTGTAAAGCTTAATGCACAAGAAACTGTTCAGAAGCACTGTACTCTAGATATAAATTGATAGCACAAGTGGGCATGAGGTTAGAATTCTGAAACTTCTATATATGTAAATTGGAATTAAATATTAAGTAAATGCACAGCATATGGTGGGAGACAGGTTTATCACTATTGCGGTGGGGATTTAAAGATAAGTAGGGGAAGAGACAAGAATGATTCATGTGGTAATAGATTAGAATTGGAGATATCAGTATGAACGCATATTTAGCTTCATATAGATAGAGATGGTTACAAGAAGATATAGATATAGATATAAGCACATGGGGCTTCCTAAGTGAGTAAGTGGTAAAGAATCCGCCTGCCAAAGCAGGAGATGCAGTAGACTCGGGTTCAGTCCCTGGGTTGAGAAGATTCATAAGGAAGAAATGGTAACCCACTCCAGTATTCTTGCCTGGAAAATCCCATGGACAGAGGAGCCTGGCGGGCTACAGTCCACAGGGTCACAAAAGAGTTGGACAAAATTAAGCAACTGCACATTCATGCATGTAGATAGATGGATGGATAGACAGATTTATATAATTAGGATAAACACATATATTCCCTTGCTTTGTCATCTGTGAGGGTCAAGAGGCACATTGCATTCCCAGGTCTTCATTTCTAATACCATTCTCTAACAAAAAATATGACTGCCACATGGACTTTAATTCATATGCCAACATTAGCCCACTAATTATAAGAACAACATACCTAACTAAAGTGTTAATAATAGGGGAAGCTGAATATGGGATTTATGGGAACACTGAACTATTTTCATATCTTTCTATAAATCTATAATTGCTCTAAACACTAAAGTTTATTTAAAGAATAAAATAACCAGAAACAAAAAGTGATGGTTGTGCAAAATCTCATGTGGAGGAAAGGCCCATTATCTTGAATTGAAAACAAAGCACAAACATGATCAAGTTTCATATATGTATCTGAAGAACCACTGTCTATGCAGCTGATCTACCAATGCTACCTGGTTATCTGGCCTAGTCCTGAAATGAGCCCATTCTTAAATTACTCAGTCTTGGGGACAAAACTGTCTATAATAACACTGTCTCTGGAAAATAGCAGAAGACAAACTATCCCCTCAAGAGAGCCTTAAGAACTTTATATATTTTAGCCTGGGCCAAAATTAAAATGTATATAGCACATGTCCAGTCATCAAGCTTTATGCAGCTTGAAAGAGAGCAGATTTAACGGCAGGTTTCAGAATTGACGCTACAACTAAAACCCTGTTCCTTTATCCAAGCAACTTAAGCTACCTTCTTACCATGCAAGTTCCTATACAAGGAGATGGTCTCTAAGTTATTCCTCTTTTTGACTAGATCACCATCAATTTTCACAATAAAAGATACATACCAGCTCACCAAATATAGAGTACAGGCATGTGCTGGCCCTGTTAACATAGAATAATCCTTGATCTCAACTGGCTAGAATCCCTTCAAGTGATTTCTCTACATCTTCAAGGAGACAGAAGATAAGAACCCAAGCTTTGGGAGTTGAAATGACTTTGTAAGTATCTTGGGAATAGTGTTTCTAGAAGTCTTGAAGCTTCGAATAAAATATGGAGAGATGACTACTTACTCCAAAGCTGCAGGTTACAGAGTGTGAAGACACAGTGGGCATTTCAATGCCCCCATCCCATGCCCAGGCTCCCTTCTCTGACAGCATTCTAAAATTATCAGGCCATGAATGCAAAAGGATTATCCCATAAATTGTAAATTCCATTTTTAAAAATGGAAAAGCTTCTGTAATCTCTCTTTAAATAAGGAGAAACAGCTATTAATGGAAAAAAACATACTTAGGGTGGACAGCTACAATGTCAGAAGTCTAAACCTGCTTCATCAACGAGTATCTGGATTACCAGAGACTGGGAAGACTTGAGATCTGTCAGCTTTAAAAATTTGCATTAAGATCTCTCACCATGTTGATTTCAAATTAAAATTTACAAAGATCCATTGGATACTGCATAGGAAATGAATTCTGATTACACATTAGGGTTACTTGGGGAATTTAAAAAAATCTTGTTTTTGTCAAAATGTACTGAATTGGATACTAAAGATTTTCAAATTTCATAGTGTGCACATTTTATCTAAGGAAAAGGACTACAAACAAGTAGTAAACTATACAGTTAGTAAGTTTTCTTTTCATTTTGTTGTTCACTCAGTCATGCCCAGATCTTTGTGACCCTGTGGACTGCCGCACGCCAGGCTTCCCTCTCTTTCACCATCTTTCAGAGTTTGCTCAAACTCATGTCCATTGAACTGCTGATGCCCACCAAACTATCTCATCCTCTGTCATCCCCTTCTCCTCCTGCCTTCAGTCTTTCCCAGCATCAGGGTCTTTTCCAGCAAGTCAGCCCTTTGCATCAGGGGGCCAAAGTATTGGAGCTTCAGCTTCAGTATCAGTCCTTCCAATGAATATTCAGGATTGATAACCTTTAGGATAGACTGGTTTGATCTCCTTGCTGTTCAAGGGACTCTCAAAGGTCTTCTCCAACACCACAGTTCAAAAGCATCAATTCTTTGGGGCTCAGCCTTCTTTATGGTCCGACTCTCACATCCATACATGACTACTGGAAAAACCATAGCTTTGACTAGACAGACCTTTATTGGCAAAGTGATGCCTCTGCTTTTTAATATTCTAAGTTTGTCACAGCTTCTCTTCCAAGGGGCAAGCATCTTTTAATTTCATGCTGCAGTCTCTGTCCACAGTAAGTTTCCTTTTCATAGTGATATGATATTCAGAGATCCTGAAACTATTGATGCTTTCAGTGTCCTCTGGGCTTAAACAAATGTGTGCCCTGTAGAAATGAGCTGGATTTTGAAATACTGTATTAGCTCATATTTTTAATATAAATAGACGGGTATAGTATAGACAGTTTGATAGATGTGTAAATAAATAAAAATATATAAATATCCCAGGTGGTGATAGTGGTAAAGAATCCGCCTGCCAGTGCAGGAGATGCAAATTCTATCCCTGGATCAGGAAGATCCCCTGGAGAAGGAAAGGTCACCCCACTCCAATATTCTTGCCTAGAGAATTCCATGGACAGTGGAGCCTGACAGGCTACAATCCAGGAGGCTGCAAAAAGTTGGACATGACTGAGCAACTGATCAAGTAAATAAATAAATATATGTGTGTGTGTAGATGGATACACACATGTATATATTTTCTAGAGCCTAGAAGCAATGTCAGACCGGCAGCAATAATATATAGAACTGAGATGTCTACTTCAAAGTGTTCTCCACTTGATGGAATCAGGGATTCATGAAGAAACATTTGACACCTGGGCCATCACCACAAAGGTAAAAACATGGATACATGTCAAAAGGATAGAGAAGCCAGCCTGAATAAACTCAGGCTACCTAATCAGAGAAAAATCTGATACTAAAAAAAAAAAAAAGTAACAAAACAAAAAATTTCATTACAGAAAAATGCCAGTTTAGAAATAAATAAGGGAAGAAAGGGGAAAAGACATCATTTTACAACCACCAGTATTATAAAACATTGAGGTAGGAACTGTCAGTGGATAAGCATCCACTGGGTGAAACATGGAGTGGAGGAAGTTTCTGTACATTATCACCTATACGGACCAACTATCACCTCATACAAATTTACAAAAATGACTATCAAGTCTCAACTCATCTCAGGCGCTGAGAGAATGAAAGTGTCATCTACTCTATCTGATCAGTACAGACAAGACAAGTCTTTTCTGTAACAATTTTTCATATGGAGTCTTCACAACTGCTTTTGATAAAATGAAAAGCATTTAATCAAAAGTTGCTATGAACGTCAAAATATTGTAAAAAATAAAATTGTGGGAAGTTACATAACGATATAGAAAATTAAACCAAGGGAATGGAGTTTTAAAAATAAAATTCTAGACTTAAAAAAATATACAGAAAATTATTATTTCAACAGACCTAGTGGCAGATTTATATGTTGAAGAGGAAATGATCTACAGAATGTAGAAGTGTCAGTAGAATATATATAAGTGGAAGAAAGAGAAACTCAATATGGAAAATACCGATAATACAAGAGAAATCAGTGATAGGAGGAAAACGAGAAACATGTTTAAGTGGAGAGGAGACAGAGGAGACACAGAAGACAGAAGTAAAATCTGAAGATATAGCTGGCTGGCTATGAATTTTCCAGAACCTATAAAAGACAGAAAGCCCACAGACTCAAGATATTCTAGAAAACCCAAGCAAGTAAAATACAAATAAAAACAAATATAACCACTTCACAGTTAAGCTACTGAAAATCTGTAATGAGAAAATCTTAACAANTGGCTGGCTATGAATTTTCCAGAACCTATAAAAGACAGAAAGCCCACAGACTCAAGATATTCTAGAAAACCCAAGCAAGTAAAATACAAATAAAAACAAATATAACCACTTCACAGTTAAGCTACTGAAAATCTGTAATGAGAAAATCTTAACAACAGAGCAAACAGAACACACTGCCTTCAAAGGATGAACTAGAATATCTGAGAGCTTACTTCTCTAAAGAAACAGAAGAGTCGAGGAGATTACTCATAGAATATTTAATGTGCTAAAATATCATAAATTCCAACCTAAAGTTCTAGATAAATATACCTCAAAAAAAATTTTAAAACATATGTTCAGAAAATAAGAATGAAGAATTCACTATCACACCTTCATTAAATTAATACTAAAATTAGTTCCTTAAATGAGTCCAGATAAAAACACATAGTTCCAGGAAATACTAAATAGCAGGAAAAAAAAATAAATGAATGGGTGAACATTCACAAAAATTGATTATACAAACAATAATGGTAATGTTTTGTGGAATTTATATGTATGTGTGTGTATATATATATATATATATATAANAGTGATATAAAAGAGGAAACGGCTGGAATAATGATCAAGAGAGTCTAAGAGATTAAAGCAGGATGGGAGGGAACGTTACTGGGAGAATGACATCAGCTTGGAATCTTGGGTAGATTGCTTACTCAAAGACATTATGAAAAAGGGAGAAGATGAAATTGAATAACAAATAGGAGAACATCAACACAGAGTATTCAATGCAACAGTAACTAGGCCAATACTGTGCTTAAGAAATGTCATTCTAAATTATCTGGAAATTGTATGGAACATGTGACAGAAGAAAGAAGAGTTCAACCTGAATTCTGTGCACTAATATGTTTGTGTTTTAATGATGGGCTATTTGAGAGGCACTGAGGCGGAAATCCAAAATCTTGAGAGTAATTGTAAACACCATTCTCCTACATCAACCTGCAAATTTGTTCTCTTGTTCTTCTCTTTTACTTGCTAAATATCTCTCCTGAATTAATTCCTTTCTTTCTAAACCCACCACCAATACTTTGATCCTTTTGAAACTCATTTCCAGTCTGAATGAGCTAAATAAACTCCTCACAGCTCTTCCTAGACTTATCTTCATAATTTATTTAAGATTGTTTAATGTCCCTCAACCATAAACACTCCTTGAGGACAGAAACTTTCTCTCTCTTCATCACTGTTGTCCTTCCATTTTCAAGAGTCAGCCTCTGGGATGCAGCAAGTATTTAATAATTATTTTTTTGATTGAGACTGATTTCAATGTTTTTCCTTCCCCTCTTTTACCTACCTAATCCTTCTATTTTTCTATCAAAGCATCGGTTTCATCTCCTTCTGAGAACTTAACTGCATTGTGATTTTTATTCTTTTGTGTAGACTTTTATTTGAAAGCAATATCATATGGACATAAAAGCAGCAAAATAACTGAAATATCTCCCATAAAACCCTCACAGACTGTTCACTTGCTAGAGCTCTCCACACCTGCTTATCACTTTCTCTATGCATGCATGCATATTATTTTTTCTTGTTATAAGCTATTTAAGTTGCAAACATAATGTCACTTTCCCCCTAAATACTTGTGAGCTTCCTACCAAGATATGTTCTTCTGTAACACAGTTAAACATTAGTTGTGAAGCTGACATTAACATAATGCCGTTGTTGTTGTTCAGTTGCTAAGTCCTGTCTGACTCATCGCAACCCCATGGACTGTAGCCCACCAGGCCCCTTTGTCCATGGGATTTCCCAGGCAAGCATACTGGAGTGGGTTGTCATTTCCTTCTCCAATAATATCATTTTCTATAAACTATTCATACATCGCCAATCCAGTTTTCCCAAAATTTCCTCTGCTGAAAAAAACAAAATTCTGCTTCAAGGTGCAACCCAGGAACACACATTCTACTTAGTTGTTACATGTCTTTGTCTCCTTGGATTTGGAGAATGAATGCAGGTATATATATGGCTGAGTCCCTTTGCTATTTATCTGAAACTATCACAACACTGTTAACTGGCTACATCCCAATAAAAAACAAAATGTTAAAAAAATAAAGAAACAGTTATTCTGTAAAATAACCCTCGGTTTGAGTTTGTCTGATGTTCCTTATAGTCACATTTCAGTTACTTAATTTGCTGAACTATCAAAGAACTGCTGTTTTTTCATCTCAATGTACTGTATCAGGAGACATATGATATTGACTTGTTC
Source organism: Oreotragus oreotragus (assembly GCA_006410675.1). NCBI lineage: Eukaryota > Metazoa > Chordata > Mammalia > Artiodactyla > Bovidae > Oreotragus > Oreotragus oreotragus. The sequence goes on from SJYX01002230.1 coordinate 129,102, forward strand.
AATTATTAGTGACATTAACTTTGATCATTTGGTTAAGATGGTAGAGTTGCAACTGGTAATTTATTTTTGTGATTAATCTGCTAAGATATGTGCTGCCCACTAGACTGTGCCCGGTGAGTGACAGACAATAGCTATTTGTGCTTACCACTCTATAGTCAAAGCTATGGCTTTTCCAGTAGTCATGTATGGATGTGAGAGCTGGACCATAAAGAAAGCTGAGCACTGAAGAACTGATGCTTTTGAACCGTGGTATTGGAGAAGACTCTTGAGAGAGTTCGTTGGATTACAAGGAAATCAAACCAGTCCATCCTAAAGGAACTCAGTCCTGAATATTCACTGGAAGGACTGATGTTAAAGCTGAAACTCCAATACTTTGGCCACCTGATTCGAACAACTGACTCACTGGAAAAGACTCTGATGCTGAGTAAGATTGAAGGCAGGAGAAGGGGACAACAGAGGATGAGATGGTTAGATGGCATCATGGACTCAATGGACATGAGTTTGAGCAAGCTCCAGGAATTGGTGATGGACAGGGAAGCCTGGCATGCTGCAGTCCATGTGGTCGCAAAGAGTCAGATATAACTGAGGGACTGAACTGAACTGACTTTATGCCATAACTGAGAACAGTATCCTCTCATATTAACAATTTAACACTCAGACAATAAAAAAGGAAAATTAGCAAGTTTGCCAGAAGGTGGATATTGAATATATGAGAGAAAAGCAAGTGCTATTTGCCTAAATGATGTGAAAAGTCCATGAAGATCTTGCACACAATTGCTTAGAAAACCTTATTCACAATCACCACAAACTGTAAATAAGCAAAAGTCCTCAAACAGGTGAATGGATAAACAAACTCAGGTACTTTGATACAATGTAATATTTTTTAGCAATAAAAAGGAATGAGCTATCACGCCATGAAAAGAAGATCAATCTTAAATGCATAAGTGAAGCAAAACAGTCCATAAAGGCTGTATGATTTCCACACATGACATTCCCAAGAAAGCAAAGCTATAGGGAAAATCTACAGATCAGTGGTTGCCAAGATGCTGGATGGAGGACAGGAAGGGTTAAATAGGTTAAGCACAGTTGATCTTTTAGAGCAATAAAGATTTGATACTCTAATTGTATATACATGACATCTTGCATTTGTCAATACCTATAGAATTTTACAACACAAAGCACGACCTTCAATATCTGCAAATTTTTAAATGTCGTTGAGGAGATTGGGGGACTCCTATGGTGGAATAAATGAATTGTATTCCAAATATAAGAAACAACTTTGATGAAGGAAGTGGAAGAAAAAGTGATGACCTAATTAACTTCGGAAATGAGTAAGCTCTGTAAAGCTTAATGCACAAGAAACTGTTCAGAAGCACTGTACTCTAGATATAAATTGATAGCACAAGTGGGCATGAGGTTAGAATTCTGAAACTTCTATATATGTAAATTGGAATTAAATATTAAGTAAATGCACAGCATATGGTGGGAGACAGGTTTATCACTATTGCGGTGGGGATTTAAAGATAAGTAGGGGAAGAGACAAGAATGATTCATGTGGTAATAGATTAGAATTGGAGATATCAGTATGAACGCATATTTAGCTTCATATAGATAGAGATGGTTACAAGAAGATATAGATATAGATATAAGCACATGGGGCTTCCTAAGTGAGTAAGTGGTAAAGAATCCGCCTGCCAAAGCAGGAGATGCAGTAGACTCGGGTTCAGTCCCTGGGTTGAGAAGATTCATAAGGAAGAAATGGTAACCCACTCCAGTATTCTTGCCTGGAAAATCCCATGGACAGAGGAGCCTGGCGGGCTACAGTCCACAGGGTCACAAAAGAGTTGGACAAAATTAAGCAACTGCACATTCATGCATGTAGATAGATGGATGGATAGACAGATTTATATAATTAGGATAAACACATATATTCCCTTGCTTTGTCATCTGTGAGGGTCAAGAGGCACATTGCATTCCCAGGTCTTCATTTCTAATACCATTCTCTAACAAAAAATATGACTGCCACATGGACTTTAATTCATATGCCAACATTAGCCCACTAATTATAAGAACAACATACCTAACTAAAGTGTTAATAATAGGGGAAGCTGAATATGGGATTTATGGGAACACTGAACTATTTTCATATCTTTCTATAAATCTATAATTGCTCTAAACACTAAAGTTTATTTAAAGAATAAAATAACCAGACACAAAAAGTGATGGTTGTGCAAAATCTCATGTGGAGGAAAGGCCCATTATCTTGAATTGAAACCAAAGCACAAACGTGATCAAGTTTCATATATGTATCTGAAGAACCACTGTCTATGCAGCTGATCTACCAATGCTACCTGGTTATCTGGCCTAGTCCTGAAATGAGCCCATTCTTAAATTACTCAGTCTTGGGGACAAAACTGTCTATAATAACACTGTCTCTGGAAAATAGCAGAAGACAAACTATCCCCTCAAGAGAGCCTTAAGAACTTTATATATTTTAGCCTGGGCCAAAATTAAAATGTATATAGCACATGTCCAGTCATCAAGCTTTATGCAGCTTGAAAGAGAGCAGATTTAACGGCAGGTTTCAGAATTGACGCTACAACTAAAACCCTGTTCCTTTATCCAAGCAACTTAAGCTACCTTCTTACCATGCAAGTTCCTATACAAGGAGATGGTCTCTAAGTTATTCCTCTTTTTGACTAGATCACCATCAATTTTCACAATAAAAGATACATACCAGCTCACCAAATATAGAGTACAGGCATGTGCTGGCCCTGTTAACATAGAATAATCCTTGATCTCAACTGGCTAGAATCCCTTCAAGTGATTTCTCTACATCTTCAAGGAGACAGAAGATAAGAACCCAAGCTTTGGGAGTTGAAATGACTTTGTAAGTATCTTGGGAATAGTGTTTCTAGAAGTCTTGAAGCTTCGAATAAAATATGGAGAGATGACTACTTACTCCAAAGCTGCAGGTTACAGAGTGTGAAGACACAGTGGGCATTTCAATGCCCCCATCCCATGCCCAGGCTCCCTTCTCTGACAGCATTCTAAAATTATCAGGCCATGAATGCAAAAGGATTATCCCATAAATTGTAAATTCCATTTTTAAAAATGGAAAAGCTTCTGTAATCTCTCTTTAAATAAGGAGAAACAGCTATTAATGGAAAAAAACATACTTAGGGTGGACAGCTACAATGTCAGAAGTCTAAACCTGCTTCATCAACGAGTATCTGGATTACCAGAGACTGGGAAGACTTGAGATCTGTCAGCTTTAAAAATTTGCATTAAGATCTCTCACCATGTTGATTTCAAATTAAAATTTACAAAGATCCATTGGATACTGCATAGGAAATGAATTCTGATTACACATTAGGGTTACTTGGGGAATTTAAAAAAATCTTGTTTTTGTCAAAATGTACTGAATTGGATACTAAAGATTTTCAAATTTCATAGTGTGCACATTTTATCTAAGGAAAAGGACTACAAACAAGTAGTAAACTATACAGTTAGTAAGTTTTCTTTTCATTTTGTTGTTCACTCAGTCATGCCCAGATCTTTGTGACCCTGTGGACTGCCGCACGCCAGGCTTCCCTCTCTTTCACCATCTTTCAGAGTTTGCTCAAACTCATGTCCATTGAACTGCTGATGCCCACCAAACTATCTCATCCTCTGTCGTCCCCTTCTCCTCCTGCCTTCAGTCTTTCCCAGCATCAGGGTCTTTTCCAGCAAGTCAGCCCTTTGCATCAGGGGGCCAAAGTATTGGAGCTTCAGCTTCAGTATCAGTCCTTCCAATGAATATTCAGGATTGATAACCTTTAGGATAGACTGGTTTGATCTCCTTGCTGTTCAAGGGACTCTCAAAGGTCTTCTCCAACACCACAGTTCAAAACCATCAATTCTTTGGGGCTCAGCCTTCTTTATGGTCCGACTCTCACATCCATACATGACTACTGGAAAAACCATAGCTTTGACTAGACAGACCTTTATTGGCAAAGTGATGCCTCTGCTTTTTAATATTCTAAGTTTGTCACAGCTTCTCTTCCAAGGGGCAAGCATCTTTTAATTTCATGCTGCAGTCTCTGTCCACAGTAAGTTTCCTTTTCATAGTGATATGNTCACATCCATACATGACTACTGGAAAAACCATAGCTTTGACTAGACAGACCTTTATTGGCAAAGTGATGCCTCTGCTTTTTAATATTCTAAGTTTGTCACAGCTTCTCTTCCAAGGGGCAAGCATCTTTTAATTTCATGCTGCAGTCTCTGTCCACAGTAAGTTTCCTTTTCATAGTGATATGATATTCAGAGATCCTGAAACTATTGATGCTTTCAGTGTCCTCTGGGCTTAAACAAATGTGTGCCCTGTAGAAATGAGCTGGATTTTGAAATACTGTATTAGCTCATATTTTTAATATAAATAGACGGGTATAGTATAGACAGTTTGATAGATGTGTAAATAAATAAAAATATATAAATATCCCAGGTGGTGATAGTGGTAAAGAATCCGCCTGCCAGTGCAGGAGATGCAAATTCTATCCCTGGATCAGGAAGATTCCCTGGAGAAGGAAAGGTCACCCCACTCCAATATTCTTGCCTAGAGAATTCCATGGACAGTGGAGCCTGACAGGCTACAATCCAGGAGGCTGCAAAAAGTTGGACATGACTGAGCAACTGATCAAGTAAATAAATAAATATATGTGTGTGTGTAGATGGATACACACATGTATATATTTTCTAGAGCCTAGAAGCAATGTCAGACCGGCAGCAATAATATATAGAACTGAGATGTCTACTTCAAAGTGTTCTCCACTTGATGGAATCAGGGATTCATGAAGAAACATTTGACACCTGGGCCATCACCACAAAGGTAAAAACATGGATACATGTCAAAAGGATAGAGAAGCCAGCCTGAATAAACTCAGGCTACCTAATCAGAGAAAAATCTGATACTAAAAAAAAAAAAAAGTAACAAAACAAAAAATTTCATTACAGAAAAATGCCAGTTTAGAAATAAATAAGGGAAGAAAGGGGAAAAGACATCATTTACAACCACCAGTATTATAAAACATTGAGGTAGGAACTGTCAGTGGATAAGCATCCACTGGGTGAAACATGGAGTGGAGGAAGTTTCTGTACATTATCACCTATACGGACCAACTATCACCTCATACAAATTTACAAAAATGACTATCAAGTCTCAACTCATCTCAGGCGCTGAGAGAATGAAAGTGTCATCTACTCTATCTGATCAGTACAGACAAGACAAGTCTTTTCTGTAACAATTTTTCATATGGAGTCTTCACAACTGCTTTTGATAAAATGAAAAGCATTTAATCAAAAGTTGCTATGAACGTCAAAATATTGTAAAAAATAAAATTGTGGGAAGTTACATAACGATATAGAAAATTAAACCAAGGGAATGGAGTTTTAAAAATAAAATTCTAGACTTAAAAAAATATACAGAAAATTATTATTTCAACAGACCTAGTGGCAGATTTATATGTTGAAGAGGAAATGATCTACAGAATGTAGACATGTCAGTAGAATATATATAAGTGGAAGAAAGAGAAACTCAATATGGAAAATACCGATAATACAAGAGAAATCAGTGATAGGAGGAAAACGAGAAACATGTTTAAGTGGAGAGGAGACAGAGGAGACACAGAAGACAGAAGTAAAATCTGAAGATATAGCTGGCTGGCTATGAATTTTCCAGAACCTATAAAAGACAGAAAGCCCACAGACTCAAGATATTCTAGAAAACCCAAGCAAGTAAAATACAAATAAAAACAAATATAACCACTTCACAGTTAAGCTACTGAAAATCTGTAATGAGAAAATCTTAACAACAGAGCAAACAGAACACACTGCCTTCAAAGGATGAACTAGAATATCTGAGAGCTTACTTCTCTAAAGAAACAGAAGAGTCGAGGAGATTACTCATAGAATATTTAATGTGCTAAAATATCATAAATTCCAACCTAAAGTTCTAGATCTGACTAAATATACCTCAAAAAAAATTTTAAAACATATGTTCAGAAAATAAGAATGAAGAATTCACTATCACACCTTCATTAAATTAATACTAAAATTAGTTCCTTAAATGAGTCCAGATAAAAACACATAGTTCCAGGAAATACTAAATAGCAGGAAAAAAAAATAAATGAATGGGTGAACATTCACAAAAATTGATTATACAAACAATAATGGTAATGTTTTGTGGAATTTATATGTATGTGTGTGTATATATATATATATATATATAATTTAATTGCATGTCCTCAATAATCCAAAACTTTAGCGTAGGCAAGCCCCAGAAAATAAAAAATTGAGATTTGTCACAATCTTTCCTCTAAGTGCAGTGAAATTAAGCTAGAAATCAATAAGAAAAATATAACTAGAAAATCTCCAACTGCTTGGCAATTAAGCAATATGCTTCTAAATTAGCCCATGGATTAAAGAAATCAAAATGAAAATTGGAAAATGCTTTTTGCTGAATAATAAAATACAAAAACATCAATAATACATCTAACTTAACAGCTTTAAATGCATATATTAGAATAGAAAAATCCACCCCACACACACACCCAAAAAACAAGTCAAGAAGCTAGAGAGGAATAAAGCAAATGAAAAATATGCCACTGATTGTCTTAGCCCGTTTCCGCTGCTACAACAAAATACCAAGACTATTTAGCTGATAAACAACATAAATTTATTTGTCACAGTTCTGGAGGCTGGCAAGTCCAAGATCATGGTGCCTTGAAGTTTGGTGTCCGGTGAGAGGTTCTCAGTTCATAGAGAGCAATCTTTTCATTGTGTTTTCACTTGGTAAAGAGACAAGGGAGCTCTGCCTTCTTTTATGGGGGCACCTAATCACCTCGCAAAGGCTCCTAATTTCTAATACTATCACCTTAGGGATTAGGATCTCAACATATAAATGTGAGAGTACACAAACATTCCGATGACAGTAACTGTTATTTACAAAGACAAAAGTTTCCTTCACAATGGAAACGCTTGGTAGATAATAGCTGAAGCAAATGACAAAACTAGCATCACTATTAATAGCAAGAACCAATACTGTATGACCCTAATGTGATCAGAGAAAAATGTACAACATCACCAATTGCAACTCTTGCCAAAATGTTTGATTTGAATCTCTAAATGAGAAAACAGTTCCAGACTGTAGGGGATTCAGCTACAAAGCTAAATTGAATTCTTTAAAATAGATATATCTAAGGCATGAAAAGATTTCTTTCAAGTGAGTGGAATGCTCCACATCAGGGTCAAAAACTTCTGTAGAAGTCCAAGTAGTAGTAAATATTTCAGGCTTTGCCACGTGATCTCTGTCATGGCTACCCAGTTTTGCTCTTGTAGCCCTAGAAATATTCATGGGCAATACATAAACGTACGAATGTAGCCAAATCATTACCACTTTATTGACAGACACTGAAATGTGATTTTCAATAATTCAGAGTATTATTTCCACTTTTTTCCTGCCATGTAAAATTGTAAATTCCATTCTTACCTTGCACATCACAGACAA
>SJYX01002230.1:139824-157509 GCA_006410675.1 Oreotragus oreotragus
AGTCCAACTCTCACATCCATACATGACCACTGGAAAAACCATAGCCTTGACTAGATGGACCTTAGTTGGCAAAGTAATGGTATAGCTAAATAAGTAAATTTTTTAAAAAATAGTAGTTACATGATATTCATCACTTACTTTCAAAGGAACTAGGGAAATAAAATAGATAAATAAGTGTATGTTTATGTGTGTGTGTGTGTGTATATATCTACATATATATATATATATGCAAGAGAGATGATGGAAGGCAGTTAGGAATGGAGATTAAGTAAATAAGGCAAAATATTAATAATTGAGAGCTTTAGGTGAAGGGAAGGGTGTTTATTGTGCTATGGTTTCACAGTGATTGGGGGTTTGAAATTTTCAAAATAAAGAATTAGGGAAAAATAAAATAAAGACATCGTATCTAGACCCCACCCCAGAATCTGAGATCAACGGGTCTATTTTGAGACTGCAGGCCAGGGTGATTTCAACAGTTTCTAGTATGCAGCACGGGGTGAGAACCACTCAAACAGGAGAAAGAGGTCTACTGAGGTCAGAGAGATTCAAGTTTCGTCTGTCATCCACCTTCTGCAACTTCTTTCAAGTTATTTATTTCACTAAGCCTTAGTTTCCATGTCTATAAAATATGAACAAGTGGCTTAGAGGGTAAAGTGTCTGCCTGCAATGCAGGAGACCTGGGTTCGATTTCTCAGTCAGGAAGATCCCCTGGAAAAGGAAATGGCAACCCACTCCAGTACCCTTGCCTGGAAAATCCCATGGACGNCAGCACGGGGTGAGAACCACTCAAACAGGAGAAAGAGGTCTACTGAGGTCAGAGAGATTCAAGTTTCGTCTGTCATCCACCTTCTGCAACTTCTTTCAAGTTATTTATTTCACTAAGCCTTAGTTTCCATGTCTATAAAATATGAACAAGTGGCTTAGAGGGTAAAGTGTCTGCCTGCAATGCAGGAGACCTGGGTTCGATTTCTCAGTCAGGAAGATCCCCTGGAAAAGGAAATGGCAACCCACTCCAGTACCCTTGCCTGGAAAATCCCATGGACAGAGAAGCCTGGTAGGCTACAGTCCCTGGGGTCACAAAGAGTCGGACACGACTGAGCGACTTCACTTCACCAATAGCACAGAGTTGTTACTATTGTGAAGCTAGTTATCCGAGTGCAAGGCTTGGCCATGCCTGTGGCATGTGGAACCCTAGTTCCCCGACTGGTGATCAAACCCCCTGCCCGCCCCTCACAATGGAAGTGTGGAGTCCTCACCACTGGACTGCCAGGGAAGTCCCACGATACTGCTTTCTCTAACACTGCCCCCTACTTAACTGAGCAGGCTGCTGAGAAAACCGGACATCAAATGGGAGTGAGCAACGGTCCGAGAGCAATGCATTGGCCAAGGATGAACCACAACTTGTGTGCAACAAGAAGGAATGGCCTGGCGACTCAGGATAGCAACACTTCTGTTTTAAGCACATTGCAGCAGCAGTTGGAACCGTGGGCAACAAAAGTGTGGGACACTGCATTTTTTTTTTTTTGCCTTATCCACATAGCCTATGTACTATTAATTTCCAATTTCTTTTCTTTAATTTGTATTTTCAAAACTTACTCTGATATATGCTCTAGTTTAATCCTCATACAATTAAAATGTATAACACTTAAAACTAAAAACACTCCATGCATCTAAACACGTCTCACAAACTCTAGCAAAGAATGTGTGCTACCTTGGAAAACATGATTACTCATATCCTGTTAAGAAACTTGAAGGGCTTCCCTGGTAGCTCAGATGGTAAATAATCCACTTGCAATGCAGGAGACCCCAGTTCGATTCCTGGCTTGGGGAGATCCTCTAGAGAAGGGAGAGGCTGCCCACTTCAGTGTCCTTAGGTTTAGATGGTAAAGAATCCGCCTGTAATGTGGGAGACCTGGGTTCTATCCCTGAGTTGGGAAGATCCCCTGGAGGAGGGCATAGCAACCCACTCTAGTATTTTTGCCTGGCAGATCCTCATGAACAGAGGAGCCTAGCAGGCTACAGTCCATAGGGTTGCAAAGAGTTGGGCATGATTCAGCGACTAAACACAAGAAACAAAAAATAAATAAAGCAAAAAGCGATCTCTTAATGGTGTGAATAAAAAAAAAAAAACAGGTTTGGAAATGACACATGTCACATTCCTTCAAAATTGCTGAAAGCAGAGTTAACAGATATAGAGAGACAGACAGCATGCAGAGCTGGCCAGCATTTATTAGGTGATCACAATGTATCTGGCTCTATGTTAATTTTATAAACAAAATATATTCTGTTTTTAAACATTTTTTAACTTTAACTGCACAAATACTACTTCATTTAATGCTCACAGCATCCCTAAGAAGTAATTATCTTTATATCAAAGGTGTGAAGTTTAGGTAGGTGAGATCCCTGAGGCCACATAATGGTGCCCAGTAGGACGTGATCTGTTTGTTCATGTAATTTCGGGGCTCAAGATATTAGTCGCTATGATGTGCTACTTCAGTAAGTCGGAGATCTTAAGTCCTTTTGATTCTGTTCATTCACAATGAGTCGATCTTCTGGGCAGCAGTCAGTCTCAAAAACTATATTCTTGAATTGTCACCACTTAGATCATAGATTACTCTTTTATAAGTGATAGATGCATGCTCCGTGGAGAAGGAAATGGCACCCTGCTCCAGTGTTCTTGCCTGGAGAATCCCAGGGATGGGGGAGCCTGGTGGGCTGCCGTCTCTGGGGTCGCACAGAGTCGGACACAACTGAGCGACTTCACTTTCACTTTTCACTTTCATGCACTAGAGAAGGCAATGGTAAGCCACTCCAGTACTCTTGCCTGGAGGGAGCCTGGTAGGCTGCAGTCCATGGGGTTGCGAAGAGTCGGACACGACTGAGTGACTTCACTTTCACGCATTGGAGAAGGAAATGGCAACCCACTCCAGTGTTCTTGCCTGAAGAATCCCAGGGACGGGGGAGCCTGGTGGGCTGCCGTCTATGGGGTCGCACAGAGTCGGACACAACTGAAGCAACTTAGCAGCAGCAGCATGCTCCATAGAAGATCAGGAGACATGCACCCCACATGCATGATGATTAATCTACAGGAAAACACCTCACTCCTATAGTTTTCGAGAAATCAATCAGCTTACACCAGAGATTAGATACTCCATCTTCAGGTTTATACAAATGGAAAAACAACATAAGCTTTGATAATATTATTCACCCATCTACNCTCCAGTGTTCTTGCCTGGAGAATCCCAGGGACGGGGGAGCCTGGTGGGCTGCCATCTATGGGGTCGCACAGAGTCAGACACAACTGAAGCAACTTAGCAGCAGCAGCATGCTAAACAGAAGATCAGGAGACATGCACCCCACATGCATGATGATTAATCTACAGGAAAACACCTCACTCCTATAGTTTTCGAGAAGTCAGTCAGCTTACACCAGAGATTAGATACTCCATCTTCAGGTTTATACAAATGGAAAAACAACATAAGCTTTGATAATATTATTCACCCATCTATTCATTCACTGATATACTTTTATATATCCATGTATTTTTTCATTCATCCATCCAGTCATTCATTCATATATTTATCTATTTATTCATCAGTCCATTAATAGTTCCAATAACTTATTCAATATTCCAGTCAAAAAAATATTTATTGAGCCCTTATAATGTGCCAGGTACCTTCCTAGAAGTTGTGTTACAGAATTAAACGAAACAGAACATCTCTGCCTTCAAGGAACATAGCTCTACAGGGAAAGACAATAAAAAACAATAAAAAGCATGTAAAATATATAGCAAAATAATCTGTAGTCAGTGTTAAGAAGAAAAAAAGAGAAATAAACAGGATGTGGTGGGTAGAATGAAGGTGGTAGAAGTTTAGACAGATGGCTGGAGAAGCCATAATTGAAAAGGTGATTTCTAAGGTGACTTTTAAAATCAACAACTTAACAGGAACAAAGAAAGCAAGTGAAAAATACTCAGACACGTGTGTGTTTATATACATATATATGCCTATGAACATACACGCATACACATACATATATATGTATGAATATATATATGCAAGTAAGTATATATGCATTTTGTGTATATATATATATGTCACTGCATTCCCCCCTTCATTGAGAAGGTTGGGGATATACATATACAGTAAATATACATATATGTATAAATGTATGCACATATATATCTATTTCAGCTGAACTAAATACTGCTTAGTGACACTGTTGATTTTATTCTGGGATAGGCACAGGATCAGCAAGAGCTTATGAAATTATAATGACCACCCTTAAAGTAGCACTGACTTCTGGCAGTGGAGGTCCAAGTAAAGTTTTTGAGTACCAGATTTGGATCAGAGAGTGACATGATCTAACTCATCTCTTAAAAATTTTACTTTTACTTCAAGGATGCAGATACCCTCAGATGCAAAGAATAAGGGTCTTCCACGCCATCCCCATCTCTTCCTGGAATCTCATATTAGCTGGAGACACTGATCTCTACACTTATGAGATACACAACCCTGAACAAGATGTATTTCAAAGCCTTGTGTGCTGCTGCATAGACATGTCTGATCAAGAAACTGAAAAATAATTGAATCAGCTCAAATCCCTAGCACCCGATTGTCACCTGGATTAAATTCTCTGCCTTTCCCAATGACACTATTCCTGCATCTAATTTCCATTTGCTCTGTTCTGTTAGCTAGGAACTGCACTTGAAACCAACAATGGGCATCTCTGGCTTTGAAAACTAGCCTGCCATTGAGAAAAGCGGAGTTAATTACTTACATGAAGTGACTGAATAACCAAGGGAATGGTGCTAATACATTGGCTTTATAGTAAAAGGGTTTTGTTAGTCCCTTGATGAGACACTGTATAATACACAAAAGGCAAATTTGGAGTTTAGAAATGTCAAAATATCAGCCCACCAAAGGAGTTATGACATCTTAATGAGCTATTTCAGGAAGCTCAATGCCCTAGCAGTACAATGGACTACATTTTTATTCAATGTTTAGTTCTTGGAGCTCCAAAAAAAGAGAGATTTGACTAGACTGCCATCCTTTTTGTACCTGAAAACAAAACAAAAACCTTACATGTTTTCATGTGGCTTACCTCTGTTTTTTCTCCTACTCCCCAGCTAGGCAACAGTAGCAGTGCTTTTTGCGGAACCATGTCACAGCTACTCACCAAGCCAGGAAAGCAGTGAAATTATCCATTATCTTTGATAAGTATGGTCACTGAGGGACAGAGAGCCATTTTCAGTACCTCCTTCTCCTAGTCCTCATCTCCTGGAATTAGCTATCCATAAAAATCAGTCCTTGGAGAAACTAACAGTATGAAGCTTCCCTGGATTTTAGGAGGAAATGAAGTTCCTTTCAAGCGGTCCACAGTAGACAGAATAATAACCCTCTTCACCTCCCCATTGACCCCAAGATTTTCACGTCCCCATCCTCAGAACGTGAGAATATGTTGTACATATTCAAAAAGGGCCTTTGTAACTGAAACTAAGGTTATAGATTTTGGATTCAGGAGATTAGCCAAATAATCCAGATGAATCTAATCACATGGGCCCTTTAAAGAAAAAGGCAAAGGCAGAAAAGTCAGTGAGAGAAACGGTACAAGAAGCAGGAGAGACTGGAAATGCAAGAGGGACTTAGCCTGCTTGGGTTTTGAGGATGGAGAAAGGGTCCATGAGCCAATGCATCAGAGAAGCCTCCAAAAATTGAGATCAACCCAGCTGATCTCAATTGACAGGGGCTGACAGAGGCTTCCCAGGTGGCATTAGTGGTAAAGAACCCGCCTGCCAATGCAGGAGACATAAGGGATGCAGGTTCGATTCCTGAGTTGGGAAGATCCCCTGGAGGAGGGCATGGCAACCCACTCCAGTATTCTTTGCTGAAGAATCCCACAGACAGAGCAGCCTGGCAGGCAAAGAGTCAAACATAACTGAAGTGACTTAGCACAGAAACGGAGACCTCAGTCCCAGAACAACAAGGAACCGAATTTTGCCAACAACTTGAATGAGCAGAAAATGACTTTGCCCTACAGCCTCAGAAACAAAGGTTCCTGGAGACCTTTTAACCCAGTGATGCCTATGTTGGACTTCTGACCGATAGAACTGCAGTGTAAGAAACCTGGGGTGGGGGGAAGAAATTTGTGTTGCTTTAAGTCACTAACTTTGTAGTAATATGTTATGGAAGAAAGAGAAAGAGAAAACTAATCAACCCCTTGTTTATAAGAAGCAGATCCTTAGATAGAAGGCACTCTGTGAGGTTTAGAAAAGTATCAGTGAAAAAGTAAGCATGTTCTGTGAGGTTACACCCTCTATCCATTTCCTTTTCCCGATTTAGTTATATCATTATACAAGCATGGGGGTTAGAGGAAGGGAGGAGAGAAGGGGAGAGACAGAGAGAAAGATGAGACAGAGACAGAAAGAAAGAACAGTTTCTACAAGTGTCAGGATCTTGGGACACCAGTGTTCCACTCAATGAGCATGAACCTCAGCGAGAGTCTAAATCTGATGTTCTCCAGTGAGTCTCAGATCCTATATCATTCAGTGGCTCACTTGTGTCTGATTCTTTGCAACCCTATAGACTGCAGCATGCCAGGCTTCCCTGCTTTCACCATCTCCCAGAGCTTGCTCTAGGTAACTCTCATAATATGAGCATCTTGTTACACTGAGTATGTAACTCTCATAATATGAGCATCTTGTTACACTGAGTATGTAACTCTCATAATATGAGCATCTTGTTACACTGAGTATGTAACTCTCATAATATGAGCATCTTGTTACATTTTGCAACCCTATAGACTGCAGCATGCCAGGCTTCCCTGCTTTCACCATCTCCCAGAGCTTGCTCTAGGTAACTCTCATAATATGAGCATCTTGTTACACTGAGTATGTAACTCTCATAATATGAGCATCTTGTTACACTGAGTATGTAACTCTCATAATATGAGCATCTTGTTACACTGAGTATGTAACTCTCATAATATGAGCATCTTGTTACAGTGAGTACCAAGTATGACCCTTGCCTTTAATGAAACATTTTTCAGGGAAACAATAGCCCTCAAGTACAAGCCATCAGCTGGCTGCCAGTTAAACAAAATATCATTCATTTCAATACCTCTGGAAAACCTGGCTGTTCTCCACTATGATTGCTTACATTGTTCTCTCACTGAGCAGCTAACAATTAAGGGGTAATTGTTGAACATATTTTTGCCTTACAACCTAACCTCTAGCAAAAGGATGCTAATCTCAGCATAAAGGATGAGGTGGAAAAATACCTCATATTCACATGAAGTCCTCAACAATGAACTTGAGTTTGAACAAAAATTCAATTATTCCTGCTGGTCAGAGTTAAATAGAGATACAGCTGAGAGTTTCACCAGCTTCCAAGGGTGAATCTTGACCCAGAGGTCTCCTTTCAAATGGACTCACAGCAAACTCTGACCCTCCAGGCCAGGAGGCTGCCTGTAAATTGCTCCTCCCCAGGGCTCAGGAACACTTCCCATTCTTGCCCCATCCTCTGTTCAGTCCTCTCAGACACATTTTCCTAACACTTGACTGCATAAGTCCATACACGGTCTCAGTAAGGTATGAACTAATAACAACTTAAAATGACTATTTACTAGAAAAATTTCAAGGAACCAGGGCTATAAAATGTGAAGGAGCATTCCTTTCCAGCTGAGAAATACAGCTACTCTGAAACACAGCAGAAGATAGTTTAGAACACTCTACAAATCTATCATGTAATCATGATGTTTTAAGTTACAAAATCACGTTGGTCATGGAAAAGATGTCAAAGAGAGTGAAAAGGTATGTTGATCCAACCCCTTTAATTTGCTACTGGGGAAACACAGGCTAGAAGATGTTCAGATGAATCAGCAATAATGGAGTTTAAGATAGTTTAGAACACTCTACAAATCTATCATGTAATCATGATGTTTTAAGTTACAAAATCACGTTGGTCATGGAAAAGATGTCAAAGAGAGTGAAAAGGTATGTTGATCCAACCCCTTTAATTTGCTACTGGGGAAACACAGGCTAGAAGATGTTCAGATGAATCAGCAATAATGGAGTTAGTGGATTTTCCTTCAGCTCTCCTATGATTTGCAGGCTTTCCTTCATTCATCCTTCATTCACCCAACAAATACTGAGTTTGTTGAGCACCTGCCAAACACAGGTTTAGCCCCTGGGGATTTAGTCATAACAAAGTATGCTAAGTCACGTCAGTCATGTAACCAGATAGACGGCAGCCCACCAGACTCCCCCGTCCCTGGGATTCTCCAGGCAAAAACATTGGAGTGGGTTGCCATTTCCTTCTCCAGTGTATGAAAGTGAAAGGTGAAAGTGAAGTCGCTCAGTCATGTCCGACTCTTAGCGACCCCATAGATTGCAGCCCACCAGGCTCCTCTATCCATAGGATTTTCCAGGCAAGAGTACTGGAGTGGGGTGCCATTGCCTTCTCCATAACAAAGTATAGTGTTGTGAAAATATTTTGGACTAGAAATCAGTCTTCTGCTTCTCCAATGTTCTTTTTAACATACCTATAATTACCTGTTTCTCCATTGATTTGTGTATATATCTTAACTATACTTTTTTCAACATTCTCTTTCTGGTGGGGGGGGCACAATTAAGATCATCCCATCTAGAAGTTTTTGTATTAGTCTAGCTTTTATAACCTGATATAAATAGCCAAGGGCTTCCCTGGTGACTCGGACGGTAAAGAATCTGCCTGCAATGCGGGAGACACAGGTTCAATTCCTGTGTCAGGAGCGATCCCCTGGAAAAAGGAATGGCTACCCACTCCAGTATTCTTGCCTGAAGAATTCCATGGACAGAGAAGACTGGCAGGCTACAGTCTATAGTGTCGCAGAGTTGGACACGACTTAGCGCCTAACACTTAAACAGCCAAAGAATACACAGAATGTCAAAGCAGCAAACAAAAATCAACAAAACAGTACTATATGCAGTTTTTTGCAAGAAACCCCTTTCATTTTTTATCAATTTAGCAAAGCTACATTGCAACTAACTTTTAAATTAGGCATGGCCCGTGCTCTACTCATTTCTGGCCCTAGCGCTCCTTTCAAATCTTTTAATCACACAATACCTTGTTACTGGTTATTTCTGAAGATGAAAGAAGTAGAAATGAAGAGTAAGTAATTAACGAATGACCAGCTCTCCTTTCCTTCAGTAATCTCATGAACAAACTGTGTGAACAAGATATCATCTAAAGATCATAAGAAGTTGACAAGCCTGCACAGAGTGGGGGATGGCGAAGACTGACTACCCCCCACCCATCTCAATGATCAATTGATATTATTTCCGTTTTTTTCACTTTACAAACTTTCATGGCCCAATAGAATCTTTGGACTTGGTTTCTGTGGACATGGAGTCCACCACCTTCCCAGGTTGCCAGAATTCTGATTAAAAGCATCTTTCTTTTCTACCAACATCTGCCTCTCTCTCATTTTGAGTGGCAACCCTAGACACAAGTTAGGTAACATTGTGGCATACTTACCACATAAGAGCATCAATCTAAGATCTCATGGTCATACAACAAAGTATAAGACAGAGTCCTTTTTATCAGGAAGATAGAGTCTGCTTAGGGGTGTAAAATAAGCATCTTGAGACGGAACACAGGAAGATAAATGAATAGTTACAGCCAAGCAAGGAAGTACAGGACCTGTGCAAAATAAATTCTAGTTCAGAGAAGGTTTCCCAGAGAGGGTCTATGACCTAGATCTTCAAAATTCTTAGAATACAGTTGCTAGGAATGTATTTTGGCCTTCCCTGGTGGCTCAAAGTTTAAAGTATCTGCCTGGAATGCTGGAGACCGAGGTTCGATCCCTGAATGTATATGTAACAAATTTCTTTTTTTCCCTTAAATCGTCAAAAAAAAAAAAAAAATTCTGACTGCACTTTACAGCTTGTGGGGTCTTAATTCCCCAGTTGGGTACTAAACCTGGGCTCTCAGCAGTGAGAGTGTGGAGTCCTAATCACTGGATCACCAGGGAATTCCAAATATGTAAGGAATTTCAGTGGAGAAGAGTAGTATGAGAAAACTTAATGGGGAAGTAGAAAAGCCTAAGGTGCTATCTGGGAGTAACAAATAGATGGGTTTGGTTCTGTAAGGGACAGAGCTATGTTATGAGGTATGGGGAGGAAGGGGGGAGCTGATAAAAGTATTCAAATATGAGTAGAAAATCTTTCCTACCTTAGAAGTGTTAGCTAGAAAGCAAACTCTTGAATCTTGCCTCCTTCTCTTGGATTCCTGCTCTCCTCTTCACATCTTGTCTACAGGTGAGCTTGTCCCCATGAACAAAATTTCCTCCCTCTATTTGAATGCTTTTGCCTTAACCGTAAGGGCCACTTCAAGCCATACGAACAATACAAACTTCCTGTAGATCTAATGAATACCACTTACATGAACATTATTTCAGATGTATGCAAATACTTCATGTTTAACTGTTGGAATTCATAGCATCCCTTTTCATTATTTTTTCTTAACCAAAGGAACTCTGACTAGGCCGGCAGCATAGGGATGCTGAGAGACCCTCCTAAATAGGGAAAGTCTTCATTGCTCTATCACCACAACCAGTAGCTGTTGGTTTCATGATCTACCAAGGAGTCACTGCAGTCTCTCTGGATTTAGAAATAGTTACATTTGTCCTCCCTCTTGGAAAAAAAACGCCACATTCAATTTATTCAAAAATTACTGAGCAAACATCCTCAGATCCTGAGGATCAGTGGTCTTCAAGTTTAAAAGGACCCTCAACCCATGGGCAGCCCATACCTGTGAATGTATGTACTTAAACCTGACAAACACTGAAGTCTAGAATGATATTGAGCCTTGCATTATGTGCATGAATAATCTTATTGCTGTATCCCACCAGCAGAAGATGCTGTAGCTGAAAGTCTACCATAAGCACTAAAAGTTTGCTGTAAAACGTAGCATCTTATATCTTTATCAATAACTGATCACCCCAAATGACACTCATAAAGTTAATCTTCTAGATCTCACTTTTCATACCTTTGTTAGTAGAATAATGGTAAGTCTTTATGAGACAAAAACATATAAGTGCTTCAGGTTTCCATGAGGCTGAGCACAAAAGATATTACCCATGAAACAGCATAAGAGGGTTTAAGCTAGTTTATGTTGGTTCCATCTGGCCAATGTAAAAAAATGACTAGTTCTGAAAAAAAGATTACCATTTTTTTTTTTTCCAAAAGATAATCACACTAAGTGATAGGGAACAGCTCTTTCAGTAATGTCTCATTTGGTTCAATTTATCTAGGTAAGCCTGAGGCAGGAGGGAGATGGGACCCCCAGGGTGAAGCAACAGGAGATTCATTCCCTGTGGACTGATACACTGAGACAAGAACAGCAGGACAATGAAGTGGGAGGTGGGGCCCTGCCCAGACCACACATTCCTTATTCTCAAAGTCAGGAGACTGCCCAACTGCACAGGTGGAGAAAGGCTCCTGGGAGAGCAAAGAGGAGTGATGCCAAGGATGCTCTACCCATAGGCCTCTTGGGTAGAGTTCATCTTGGCTAAGAGAAGTGCAGGCACACCTGGGGGACCCCGAGATTTACAAAACAGAGCCTTAGAGCCAGGTAAAGCAAGATGACTGGTCAAAGGAAACTTGGAAGAAATGCCGCATAAAAGGAATTCAAACTGTCAAGAGGGTGTGCAACTCAGGGACACTTTCTCAGAGTCTGCCTATATGTCTCCACATGTATTGAACTCTTTTCCTCCTAACAAACACTTCACTTGCTTCACTATTTGCCATCTTTGTGGGAATTCTCTGCAGCCAAAAAGCCAGGGCCTTGTTACTACCCTTGTCTAAAGACCAGGATTCTGTGCTTTCACCACCAGGACCCAACCTCAGTCTCTGGCCTGGGAGTGAAGCCCTGCCTCAAGTCGCTGTAAGCCAATCCCACCTGAGATCAAGCCTCGTTCAAGAATCACACTGACCAGAAGGGAATAGCAAATCCTAATTCCCAAGGGAAGAGGTTTCTACAAATTTAGATTTCCTCCTTGGCTTGGATGGGAAGTCTTCTCTTCAAGCTCTTTACAGGTTAGGCAGCTTCCTGGACATGCACAGGGCTCTGCGCTCAGGAGAATCCCTCACTGAGCTTAATATTCTACTGCCTCTGTCTTGAAATTGTTAATAACTTTTTAATATGAAGCCCTGATTTCATTTTGCATTGAGCCCCACAAATTCTATAGCCAGAATATTTCTACCCATAGAAATGTTATATCAGAATGCTTTTGGCTGCAAATAAGATGTTCAAGCTGGATTTAGAAAAGGCAGAGGAACGAGAAATCAAATTGCCAACATTCATTGGGTCATAAAAAAAGTAAGAGGATTAAAAAAAAAAACATCTGTGTCTGCCTCATTGACTATGTCAAAGCCTTTGACTGTGTGGATCACAACAAACTGGAAATTCTTAAAGAGATGGGAATACCTGACCACCCTACCTGCCTCCTGAGAAATCTGTATGCAGGTCAATAGGCAACAGTTAGAACCAGACATGGAAAAAACAACTGGTTCATAATTGGGAAAGGAGTAGATCAAGGCTGGATACTGTTACCCTGCTTATTTAACTTATATAGGGTACATTATGTGAAATGCCAGATGAAGCACAAGCTGGAATCAAGATTGCCAGGAGAAATATTAATAACTTCAGATATGCAGATGACACCACCCTTATGGCAGAAAGCNGATCAAGGCTGGATACTGTTACCCTGCTTATTTAACTTATATAGGGTACATTATGTGAAATGCCAGATGAAGCACAAGCTGGAATCAAGATTGCCAGGAGAAATATTAATAACTTCAGATATGCAGATGACACCACCCTTATGGCAGAAAGCAAAGAACTAAAAAGCCTCTTGATGAAGGTGGAAGAGGAATGTGAAAGAACTGGCTGAAAATTCAACATTCAGAAAATGAAGATTCAAAAAATGATGGCACCTAGTCCCATCATTTCATGGCAAATAATGGGGAAACAATGGAAAGTGAGAGACTTTATTTTGGGGGGCTCCAAAATCACTGCAGATGGTGACTGCAGCCATGAAATTAAAAGAAGCTTGCTCCTTTTAAGGGAAGAAAAGCTATGAGAAAACTAGACAGCATATGAAAGAGACATTACCCAACAAAGGTCCATATAGTCAAAGCTACAGCTTTTCCAGTAGTCAGGTATGGATTTGAGAGTTGGACCATTAAAAAAAAGTTGAGCACTGAAGAATTGATGCTTTTGAACTGTGGTGCTGGAGAAGACTCTTGAGAGTTCCTTGGACTGCAAAGAGATCAAACCAGGCAATCCTAAAGGATTTCAGTCCTAAATATTCATTGGAAGGACTGATGCTGATGTTCCAATATTTTGGCCACCTGATGCGAAGAACTGACTCATTGGAAAAAACCGTGATGCTCAGATGATCCCCAGGAGAAGAGAATGGCTACCCACTCCAGTATTCTGGCCTGGATAATTCCATGGACTGTACAGTCCACAGGGTCACAAAGAGTCGGATATGACTGTATGTAAGGTCCGATGCTGGGAAAGACTGAAGGAGGAGGAGAAGGGGACAATAAGAAATGAGATGGTTGGATGGCATCACCGACTCAGTAGACATGAGTTTGAGCACGCTTTGGGAGCTGGTGATAGACAGGGAAGCCTGGCATGCGGCAGTCCACAGGGTCGCAAAGAGTCAGACATGACTGAGCAACTGAACTGAACCAAAACCCAACCAAAATCAGCTGAACCCATAAGAAAAACGTCTCTCAAATTATAATAAATCACAAAATAGGTTAGCCCAGGACTTCCATAACTCAGTGACATCACCAACCAGGCACAAAAACTGCTACAGAAGCTTTTATGTCCCTATGTCCTATTTTCAGACATTCAGTAAGAATCTCTTATGAACATTGCTCTCCAAGGTGTTAGATGCTACAGTATTTTGAAGGCGTGACCAACCAGACTTGCAGTCAAATCAGATAACACAGCTTTTTATGATGTTGGTGATGGGATATAGAACAAACCAAGCTCTAGATCTTGAGTACAATTACAAGGTTGTTAGTCATCTGGACTAGCCAGATTACTTACCTTGTTCATACAACAGTGAAGGAAAGTGTATAATCTTTCTAGTGAACCAATTATCAATGAAAATTATATCCAAAATTTCCTGTATTAGCTAGAAACCCTTCTTGCATTCATTTTGGTAACAATATTTGAAATCATTTCACAATTCCCACAAATACCATGGATTTCTTTTCAGTTCAGTTCAGTTCAGTCGTGGCCAACTCTTTGTGACCCCATGAATCACAGCATGCCAGGCCTCCCTGTCCATCCCCAACTCCTGGAGTTCACTCAGACTCGTGTCCATCAAGTCAGTGATGCCATCCGACCATCTCATCCTCTGTCGTCCCCTTCTCCTCCTGCCCCCAATCCCTCCCAGCATCAAAGTCTTTTCCAATGAGTCAACTCTTTGCATGAGGTGACCAAAGTACTGGAGTTTCAGCTTCAGCATCATTCCCTCCAAAGAAATCCCAGGGCTGATCTCCTTCAGAATGCATGGGTTGGATTTCCTTGTAGTCCAAGGAACTCTCAAGGGTCTTCTCCAACACCACAGTTCAAACGCATCAATTCTTCAGCACTCAGCCTTCTTCACAGTCCAACTCTCACATCCATACATGACCACAGGAAAAACCATAGCCTTGACAAGACGGACCTTTGTTGGCAAAGTAATGTCTCTACTTTTGAATATGCTATCTAGGTTGGTCATAACTTTTCTTCCAAGGAGTAAGCGTCTTTTAATTTCATGGCTGCAGTCATGATCTGCAGTGATTTTGGAGCCCAAAAGATAAAGTCTGACACTGTTTCCACTGTTTCCCCATCTATCTCCCATTAGGTGATCAAATGTTGTTTGTTATTTTTGCTATGTAGTCACTCAGTTGTGTCTGACTCTTTGCTGCCCTGAGGACTGCAGCCCGCCAGGCTCCTCTGTCCATGGAATTCCCAGGCAGGAATACTGGAGTGGGGTGCCACTTTCTCCTCCAAGGAATCTTCCCAACCCAGGGATTGAACTCATGCCTCCTGCATCTCCTTCATTGGCAGGTGGATTCTTTACCAATGAGCCACCTGGGAAGCCCTAATACATTAATATAATTAAACACATAACCCAATCCTTTTAAAAGTAAGGAAAAGCAATTCAGCTTTTTTTCATATATCAATATCCAATATTTGAATACCTTTCCCTTACCTAGCCAGTAACTGACAAGACTCACTCAGAAACCAGAACAAAGGTCAGATTCTCCAAAGGATCCACCCAATGAGAGGTAAACAAAATGAAAGTTCAGGAAGGAAAGAGGTGGGCTATCAATGGTTGTAGGAGTTGTAACCCATAGTAACCACTACGTCCTGATCTTGTCCCTTATGGACAATTGTCTTACCAAAGTTACTTCAATTCTAAATGCTCTTGCTCTACACAAATGTGCCCGAATCAGAGTAAGTCCAGATGCCTCCAAAGGTCAATTATCTCACACATCGTAGCAGGGGGGACATGTAAAGATGCTCTGAGCAGTAAGATAGGGAAGATGGTTTCAGGACAGACCAGCTCGGGTGCCAGTCTTCACACCTCAGGTAATTAAACTGAAGCCAAATGGCAGCAGGCTTGAAAGTGGGATTCCTGACCTTGCTTCCTATCAGTTGTCAAGCCCTGAACATGTCCTGTGAGTCTCAGATTATCAGTTTTCTTACCTGCAAAGCAGATGTCACAAAAGTAGCTGCCAGCACAAGATGCACGTGACCACAGAATGAACATACCATTCTAACCACTGTGTCTGACACCCTGGCAAACATTCAGTTAATGTGCCTCTACTTACGTAAATGTCAATAGTTCTAAAAACAGCCATTAGCACTGGGTGGAGAAAACCTCAGTGCAAAGATATGCTTGTGATAGCTTGTAATAGATGATCTGAAGTTAGAACTGGCTGTCATCGCAGCAAAAATGCTCATGTGGAGACCATGCTGAAGTTATCCTGGAAGGGGAGCATGTATGTGTGTGTGTTGCTGAAAAAGGAATTCATAGAGCCTGGACTCCATCTTAGGCCTGTTCGTGCTGATCATGCTCAGCACCTTTCCAATGGACTCTGAACTCTGTGTTTAGTGCCTATGAAAGCAACAACAGAAGGATAAGATCCCCTCCAGACAGGGTAACCTTGAAGATCATATCTAGGTGACTCATCGCCTAAGAGAAAACATACACTAATCACCCCTTCCTCTAGACAGGCCATAAATTTTTCTGTATCTATCGGAGGGTAACCTCAGGTTTATTGATTATTGGCTAATTGTTTGACTATTTGAGCACATGAGCACATAGCACATGAATGATGGGGTTATTGGAATTGTATTTTCCTTGGTTTATGTAAGTCTCGAGGAATTTGGAGTGGTGGGTTCAGACACGTACACATGGGCTATAAAAGAATCTCACAAATGCTGGTCGGGGTCCTTGGCTAAGAGGAGACTCTGCCTTGGGCCCGCCAGTGTAATAAACTGCACTCCACTATCTGCATTGTCACGCGTGGCTACAACACTGTGTGTGTGTGTGTGTGTGATCTGCATTGTCATGCGTGGCTACAACAATGTGTGTGTGGGTGTGGATGTGTGGGTGTGGTGTGTGATGTGCTCCTATGCGGATATATGGGTGGGAAGGGAAAGTGAAGAGTGGGTGGTGACCAGCCATTCTTGTTAATCCTTGAGAACAATATAGTGAATTTCAAACTAAACAGTCATTTTCAAATTGTTTCCAACACAGCAGTACAGATTAATGGGCTGAAAACTGCCCACTTCAAATACTTGACTTATATTCAGAAAATACAAGCTTAGTATCTGAAATTGGAATTTCTCCATAAATGGAGTAATAAAAGAGTTCAACAAATTATATATTAGTTTTTTTCCCATCATCTTGGCCTTTGTTTCTTTAATGCCTTAGACTTCAAAGTCTGCAAAGGCCAAAACTTTTTTTCCATTCAAAAATCTACTAAATAGAGGTCTATCCCTGAAAAAACAAAGCAATCATAATTATAATTTTTCAAACAAGGCTACAATAATTCTCTATTTAGCTCAACAAGAAAAATGCTCAGAAGACAATCAATAAATCATGTTTTCCTCTTAGCAAATTCTAGACAACTCACTAATGCTTTCCAATAAACTATTTGGAAGGCAGTGTGTGACTCGGGCAAATCAGACAATCTTCTAATATAATTTCAGACAACACTGAACTCCAAATTGCATACTTAGAAAATGTCTGGGGTCAATGCACTAGAACGTTGGTAGAACACTACAAAAATAAGTCTCTGGGACAAAGCAGTTGGCTCCACAACAGTTCAACAAGCCACACAAAACTGAAATCAAACAGCTTAGGACTCTTTGTGGAATCACTTTTGTCTTTTGTTCTCTGTCCAGTATCAGTTCAGTTCAGTCGCTCAGTCGTGTCCGACTCTTTGCAACTCCATGAATCACAGCACGCCAGGCCTCCCCGTCCATCACCATCTCCCGGAGTTCACTCAGACTCAGGTCCATCGAGTCCGTGATGCCATCCAGCCATCTCATCCTCGGTCGTCCCCTTCTCCTCCTGCCACCAATCCCTCCCAGCATCAGAATATTTTCCAGTGAGTCAACTCTT
>SJYX01002230.1:180045-196565 GCA_006410675.1 Oreotragus oreotragus
AAAACTCTGTTAGCCTTTGCCCTGCTTCATTGTGTACTCCAAGGCCAAACTTGCCTGTTACTCCAAGTCTCTCTTGACTTCCTACTTTTGTATTCCACTCCCCTTTGATGAAAAGGACATCTTTTTTTGGTGTTAGCTCTAGAAGGTCTTATAGGTCTTAGTAGAACCATTCAATTTCAGCTTCTTCAGCATTAATAGTTGGAGCATAGCCTTGGATTACTGTGATATTGAATGGTTTGTCTTGGAAATGAACAGATAACATTGTCTTTTTTCAGATCACATACAAGTAATGCACTTCAGACTCTTTTGTTACAGTAAGAGCCAGTGTGTGTTTCCATGTTAACTTTGCTTGGCTTGAAGGAGTCCTAGAAGATACAAGCATAAACTACTTTTGGGAGCACTAACTATATGTGAGATATTGAATTAGGCACTTCATATATTTTTGTTTGGGCTTCCCAGGTAGCTCAGTGGTAAAGAATTCACCTACCAGTACAGGAGACTCAAGTTCGATCCCTGAGTCGGGAAGATCCCCTGGAGAAGGAAATGGTAATCCTCCCCAGTATTCTTACCTGGGAAATCCTATGGACAGAGGAGCCTGGCAGGCTACAGACCGTGGACTAGTAAAAGAGTTGCACAGGATTTAGCAACTAAAGAATAACAACAATTATTTTAGTTCAAAGTCTTTCTACAGCTCTACAGGGTATGGTTGTTATCCTTACTTAAAAAAAGAGTTAGGTGAGGAGCTTTTGCTCTAGGACACACAGCTATGAGTGACAGAGCTGATATTTGAAGTGAGATCTGTTGGAGTCCAAAGTCTGGGCTCTTTTCATGTCCCGAATTGTCAAAGCTATGTTCCAGTTGTCATGTGTGGATGTGAGAGTTGGACCATTAAGAAGGTTGAGCGCTGAAGAACTGATGCTTTCAAATTGGGGCGCTGGAGAAGACTCTTGAGAGTCTGCAAGGAGATCAAATCAGGCAAACCTAAAGGAGACCAACCCTGAATATTCATTGGAAGGACTGATGCTGTGAAGCTGAAGCTCCAATATTTTGGCCACCTGATGCTAAACCAACATATTAGAAAAGACCCTGATGCTAGGAAAGATTAAGGGGAGGAAAAGAAGGGGTTGATAGAGGATGAGATGGTTGAATGGCATCATTGATTCAATTATCTTGTCTTTCCCCTTCCTGCCATAAAATCCTCCCAGCTAGCTCTCCTCAGCAGGGATGTAAAAATTCATTCATGCTTTCATGCTAAGAGTTGACAAGTTTAGAATAGGAATTGCAAGCATTCTTCTATTCAAATATCAACTGTGACTATCATCTTGTTTCCAGTGCGGAGGAAGGCTCTGAGACTGCCTTGTGGACTCAGTATCAAGGAATGTTATGATGAATTAGTCATGTTGTCCACTGGTATACAAGTGCGTGGCTAGTGGATGAGTTATACATTTCCTGTTAAAGAAGACTCATAGTTTATAAAATGTGTCTTAAATAAGTCAAAGAATATAGTCCTTACTGAAGAAATTTCAGGCACATACACTTAGTAATTAATGATCTATACTTCAATTTCTATGTTCTATGTTTTAAGAAATTTGTAGACTATGCAAATGAATCCACCTGCCAAGGAGGAGATACAGGTTCGATTCTTGGGTCAGGAAGATCAACTGGAAAAGCAAATGGCAATACACTCCAGTATTCTTGCCTGGGAAATCCTATGGATAGGGGAGCCTGGTGGGTTGCAGCCCATGTGGTCGAAAAGAGTCGGACATGACTGAGCAACTTAACACTGCAAATGTTAAGACGTGTCAATGTGGACATAGATGTAGGTGTAGATGTAGACAAAGACAGGCATATAGATGGAGATACAGTTTCTCCAGAAGGATGCCAAGCTGGTTTATGACACAGATGAGAACACAATTGGGGGAAGAAAAAAAAAAGCTAAAGAAAGTTCTATGGCCAACTTTTCATGCTAGCAAGGATCAGCATTACCACTGGAAATTAGCCTCTATCACTGCCTTTGGGAAATTATCAAATTCTTTCATTTGATTCTCATGACAACTTTATAAAGTAGGTTGGAGGCTGGAGAGAAAACTTTGCCCAGTAGCCAGATAAAAACCCTGTGGCATGGGAAAGCGATGAATAATTCTAAGAGTGTTCATGACCTCTTTCCACTAGGTTCCAACAACACATCTATTGCAGTCGCTCTTACAGAGTAACATGCTGACTGCATATGGGGAGTTATTCTTTCCACCTTGCTTTATAAGTATTTAGAGTTAGAAACCCTACAAATAGGCTTTTGTTCTCAAGAGCATAATTAGCTACTTAATTGGTTCTAATCATGGTAATTAAATTCACTCATTTTCTCCCTTGCATGTGAAAGGGGATATTTCAATGCGCCCTTCTCCCCTGCCCTGCAGACTATCAATAAATGATTTTTCTTTCTCACCCTATTTTTAGCCCCTTCCTAAGGCTGTACCAATCCACAAAGGTAGAAATAAAGACTTTGAGGTTAAAGGACTAGAAATATTTGCTTCCTGCAGAGCTAACTACAGACCATTCAGTACAACAGAAAAACAAGCAGAACCCAGATATCAGCTGGGTTCACCCAGGCCTCTACAATTAAAATCAGTTAGTGCTCCACCTAATAAATAATGCAACACCTGTCTACTGTCCAGAATGCTCAGGAAATTTGGGAAGTGGTGTGCTTATTTCTTCGAATCACCTGTGGCTTCACATTTCTGATTCTAATGAATTAGTTCACTCTATAAATCTAATTTTACAGTACTTTTACTCCAGGATTCTCCATAATGGATACCATCTCCTGTCTTCTTGCTCCCCTCAATTTCACTTGCACAGGGCTGTAACAGACAAAGGGTGTCTGTAGGAGTAAGGAAGCAAGAGGAAGAAGAAAAGATTTACAAATAGGCACCTGAATGACAAGGACTTTCCTGGTGGCCCAGTGGTTTAGAATCTGCTCGCCAATGCAAAGGACACCAGCTCAATCCCTCGTCCAGGAACCAAGATTCACAAGCCACAGAGCAACTAAGTCCATGTGCTACAACTGCTGAAGCCATGCATCCTAGACTTCCATAACAAGAGAAGCCACCACAACGAGAAGTGTGCACTCCAACTAGAGAGTGCATCCTGCTCACTGCAACCAGAGAATGCCCACGTTCAGCAATGAAGAGTCTGTGCACATCAACAAAGACCCAGCATAGCCAATAACATACGAATAAAGAAACCAAGAACTAATGCGCACATTCAGCAATGAAGAGTCTGTGCACATCAACAAAGACCCAGCATAGCCAATAACACACAAATAAAGAACCAAGAACTAATGCCCACGTTCAGCAATGAAGAGTCTGTGCACATCAACAAAGACCCAGCATAGCCAATAACACACCAATAAATAAACCAAGAACTAAGTGAGAGCCACCCCACTTTGGAGTCATATGGGACAAAACTTCAGCAGGAAGTTTGTTTGAGCCTCTGCGTTGTTTGGTTTCACCTCTCTTTTCTTCCCTTGACTCACCTGATAAAGAATTCCTACAATGTTGGAGACCTGGGTTCAATCCCTGGGTTGGGCAGATCCCCTGGAGAAGGGAAGGGCTAGCCACTCCAGTATTCTGGCTTGGAGAATTCCATGGACTGTATAGTCCATGGGGTCGCCAAGAGTCAGACACGACTGAGCAATTTTCACTCTTTTCTCCATCTTCCTGATTTCTTTTCTCTTTTTTGTGTGCCCCATTGAGCAAGTTCCCATAAATTTATTATGTGAGACAGGAACTACTTCTTTACTCCAAGATCTCCTTAACTGAACTCGTGCTAGACTTTCAAGGTCCCACCAAAACAGCTTATCACTGTATCATTTATCAGTCTCTAAAAACTGAAGCTCTCTCCTGGTGTCACCTGCTTACATAACAGAAAACCATATTTGTTTGCACATTGTCTTGGATCAGGTTCCCCAAAAGCAGATCCTTATTACATATTGGTGTGCAAGTAATTTATTAAGAAGGAGTTTCCAGGGGAGACTGGTAAGCCTGACAGGGAAAAATCAGCAGCCAAACAAAAGTGAGATCTCATCCAAAATCTGTGACAGGTCATGTTTAGCTGTTCCCCACAGGGAACTCTGGACTATGGGCTGTGCCTCAGACTTGTCCTCACCAGGGAGCACCCATGAGTCATTGGCTAAGGGTTCTCCAGGCACTTCCTGGGCATTTGTGAGAATACACTGACTCCAGCAGCCCAGGGGAATCCTTCCAAACGTATGCTGTGGGTATTGATTGATAGAATCAAAATCATGCAGGAAAACACTGCACAAAAATGTTAAAAAGGCATCAGATGGGATCTAAATAGAGCATCAACATTGCCCAAGGCACCCTGCTTCAGAAGGGACATTTAAGCAGCTGGAATATTTTTGGCATATTTTTCCTCCACGTTTTCAACACTCACACCCAGGTGCCAAAGTACCCAGACCTGTCCTGTTTCCCATCCCCAATACTTCGTCCTCTAGAAAAATCTACCCGTCCAAAATCATGTAATCTCAGTAGCTTGATATGGGGCTTCCCAGGTGGCTCAGTGATAAAGAATCTGCCTCCCAATGCAGGAGATGTGGGTTCGATCCCTGGTCCTGGAAGATCCCCTGAAGAAGGAAATGGCAACCCACTCCAGTATTCTTACCTGGAAAACTCCATGGACAGAGGAGGGTTACAGTCCAGGGCATCACTGAAGAGTCAGATGTGACTTAGCGACTAAACAACAACGTAAATTGTATTCTAAGTAAATAATCATCAAAATGTGTCAAATGACAGACAACACGGAGAAACAGTTTTCAGCAGGTGGACTTCCCTAATGGTTTCTTTGAAACAATCAAGTCCTTTCCCCCATAGCTAACACCTTAGCAGAGGCAGAAAAATTAGTGACAGCCATTTAGCAGGGCTCCCTAAATGCCAAGCAAGCATGATGCTAAGACAGTTGTATCTCATTTAATTCTCACAATGACCCTCTGAGCATTGCTAGCCCCATTTCATTGATGTTGAAGAAGGCTGTGGCTTAGAGAGTTGAAAGGCCTTGCCAAACAGTAAGAGCTAAAAAGTTGCTGACTTGGTGTTGGAACCTTGACGAGTGTGAAAGGAGAGCTCTTATCCTCTACAATGCTACCTCATCCCTGACAGAGCTCACACGCCTCTCAAAACCACAGAGCAAATCAATAGCCTGATACAAGGGGTAATGGAAGAAGCTGGAGACTGCCTCTGTGAGGCACTCATGGAAACTGTAACGGACAACTCAGATTTCAGCTTTTTAATTAAATATAACTATGTGTCTGTGTTGTGCAAGGCCCTTCTCTCTCTCTCTCTCTCCCTGTTTCCCTCTCTTTCTTACACACACACACACCCTACTCTTCACCCTCATTTCATAGAAATACCAGATAAACTAGAATAGGAAAGGGAGGTTCAAACAAGCTTTCTAAGAACATTTCTTCAGCCCATAGATTGAGTCGACCAAGATAAATTGAAGAAAATGATATAGCAATATTTAAATTCTCCATCTTTTGTTAAATTCTGAATCAAAGAAGAATCTACTCTTTACAACTCACAAAAAACTAGGTGTGCCCTTGTACACTATTTGTCCATTCTAGAGCTCGCCATACCGAGTGAAGTAAGTCAAATGGATATATCATATGATAGAACTTTTATGTAGAATCTGAAAAGAAATGGTACAAATGAACTTATTTGTAAAACAGAAGCAGACTCACAGATTTAGAGAATGAACTTATGGTTGCCAGGGGGAAAGGATGAGGAGCAAGGGATAGTTAGGGAGTTTAGAATGGACAGGTACGCACTGCTATATTTAAAATCAATACACAACAAGGACCTACTGTATACCACAAGGCACTCTGCTCAGTGTTATGTGTCAGCCTGGGTGGAAGGGGAGTTCAGGGGAGAGTGAACACGTGCATATGTATGGCTGAGTCCCTTTGCTACCATCCCCCCAAAACTATCACAATATTGTTAATCAGCTATACTCCAACACAAAAGTTTCCAAAAAAGCCAAATAAGAAAAAAAAAAAACNCTGAAGAACTGATGCTTTCAAATTGGGGCGCTGGAGAAGACTCTTGAGAGTCTGCAAGGAGATCAAATCAGGCAAACCTAAAGGAGACCAACCCTGAATATTCATTGGAAGGACTGATGCTGTGAAGCTGAAGCTCCAATATTTTGGCCACCTGATGCTAAACCAACATATTAGAAAAGACCCTGATGCTAGGAAAGATTAAGGGGAGGAAAAGAAGGGGTTGATAGAGGATGAGATGGTTGAATGGCATCATTGATTCAATTATCTTGTCTTTCCCCTTCCTGCCATAAAATCCTCCCAGCTAGCTCTCCTCAGCAGGGATGTAAAAATTCATTCATGCTTTCATGCTAAGAGTTGACAAGTTTAGAATAGGAATTGCAAGCATTCTTCTATTCAAATATCAACTGTGACTATCATCTTGTTTCCAGTGCGGAGGAAGGCTCTGAGACTGCCTTGTGGACTCAGTATCAAGGAATGTTATGATGAATTAGTCATGTTGTCCACTGGTAAACAAGTGCGTGGCTAGTGGATGAGTTATACATTTCCTGTTAAAGAAGACTCATAGTTTATAAAATGTGTCTTAAATAAGTCAAAGAATATAGTCCTTACTGAAGAAATTTCAGGCACATACACTTAGTAATTAATGATCTATACTTCAATTTCTATGTTCTATGTTTTAAGAAATTTGTAGACTATGCAAATGAATCCACCTGCCAAGGAGGAGATACAGGTTCGATTCTTGGGTCAGGAAGATCAACTGGAAAAGCAAATGGCAATACACTCCAGTATTCTTGCCTGGGAAATCCTATGGATAGGGGAGCCTGGTGGGTTGCAGCCCATGTGGTCGAAAAGAGTCGGACATGACTGAGCAACTTAACACTGCAAATGTTAAGACGTGTCAATGTGGATATAGATGTAGGTGTAGATGTAGACAAAGACAGGCATATAGATGGAGATACAGTTTCTCCAGAAGGATGCCAAGCTGGTTTATGACACAGATGAGAACACAATTGGGGGAGGAAAAAAAAAAAGCTAAAGAAAGTTCTATGGCCAACTTTTCATGCTAGCAAGGATCAGCATTACCACTGGAAATTAGCCTCTATCACTGCCTTTGGGAAATTATCTAATTCTTTCATTTGATTCTCACAACAACTTTATAAAGTAGGTTGGAGACTGGAGAGAAAACTTTGCCCAGTAGCCAGATAAAAACCCTGTGGCATGGGAAAGTGATGAATAATCCTAAGAGTGTTCATGACCTCTTTCCACTAGGTTCCAACAACACATCTATTGTAGTCGCTCTTACAGAGTAACATGCTGACTGCATATGGGGAGTTATCCTTTCCACCTTGCTTTATAAGTATTTAGAGTTAGAAACCCTACAAATGGGCTTTTGTTCTCAAGAGCATAATTAGCTACTTAATTGGTTCTAATCATGGTAATTAAATTCACTCATTTTCTCCCTTGCATGTGAAAGGGGATATTTCAATGCGCCCTTCTCCCCTGCCCTGCAGACTATCAATAAATGATTTTTCTTTCTCACCCTATTTTTAGCCCCTTCCTAAGGCTGTACCAATCCACAAAGGTAGAAATAAAGACTTTGAGGTTAAAGGACTAGAAATATTTGCTTCCTGCAGAGCTAACTACAGACCATTCAGTACAACAGAAAAACAAGCAGAACCCAGATATCAGCTGGGTTCACCCAGGCCTCTACAATTAA
The DNA here is from genome assembly GCA_006410675.1 of Oreotragus oreotragus. Lineage (NCBI taxonomy): Eukaryota > Metazoa > Chordata > Mammalia > Artiodactyla > Bovidae > Oreotragus > Oreotragus oreotragus. Next base: position 187,833 of record SJYX01002230.1, read on the forward strand.
AATCAGTTAGTGCTCCACCTAATAAATAATGCAACACCTGTCTACTGTCCAGAATGCTCAGGAAATTTGGGAGGTGGTGTGCTTATTTCTTCGAATCACCTGTGGCTTCACATTTCTGATTCTAATGAATTAGTTCACTCTATAAATCTAATTTTACAGTACTTTTACTCCAGGATTCTCCATAATGGATACCATCTCCTGTCTTCTTGCTCCCCTCAATTTCACTTGCACAGGGCTGTAACAGACAAAGGGTGTCTGTAGGAGTAAGGAAGCAAGAGGAAGAAGAAAAGATTTACAAATAGGCAACTGAATGAGAAGGACTTCCCTGGTGGCCCAGTGGTTTAGAATCTGCTCGCCAATGCAAAGGACACCAGTTCAATCCCTCGTCCAGGAACCAAGATTCACAAGCCACAGAGCAACTAAGTCCATGTGCTACAACTGCTGAAGCCATGCATCCTAGACTTCCATAACAAGAGAAGCCACCACAACGAGAAGTGTGCACTCCAACTAGAGAGTGCATCCTGCTCACTGCAACCAGAGAATGCCCACGTTCAGCAATGAAGAGTCTGTGCACATCAACAAAGACCCAGCATAGCCAATAACATACGAATAAAGAAACCAAGAACTAATGCGCACATTCAGCAATGAAGAGTCTGTGCACATCAACAAAGACCCAGCATAGCCAATAACACACAAATAAAGAACCAAGAACTAATGCCCACGTTCAGCAATGAAGAGTCTGTGCACATCAACAAAGACCCAGCATAGCCAATAACACACCAATAAATAAACCAAGAACTAAGTGAGAGCCACCCCACTTTGGAGTCATATGGGACAAAACTTCAGCAGGAAGTTTGTTTGAGCCTCTGCGTTGTTTGGTTTCACCTCTCTTTTCTTCCCTTGACTCACCTGATAAAGAATTCCTACAATGTTGGAGACCTGGGTTCAATCCCTGGGTTGGGCAGATCCCCTGGAGAAGGGAAGGGCTAGCCACTCCAGTATTCTGGCTTGGAGAATTCCATGGACTGTATAGTCCATGGGGTCGCCAAGAGTCAGACACGACTGAGCAATTTTCACTCTTTTCTCCATCTTCCTGATTTCTTTTCTCTTTTTTGTGTGCCCCATTGAGCAAGTTCCCATAAATTTATTATGTGAGACAGGAACTACTTCTTTACTCCAAGATCTCCTTAACTGAACTCGTGCTAGACTTTCAAGGTCCCACCAAAACAGCTTATCACTGTATCATTTATCAGTCTCTAAAAACTGAAGCTCTCTCCTGGTGTCACCTGCTTACATAACAGAAAACCATATTTGTTTGCACATTGTCTTGGATCAGGTTCCCCAAAAGCAGATCCTTATTACATATTGGTGTGCAAGTAATTTATTAAGAAGGAGTTTCCAGGGGAGACTGGTAAGCCTGACAGGGAAAAATCAGCAGCCAAACAAAAGTGAGATCTCATCCAAAATCTGTGACAGGTCATGTTTAGCTGTTCCCCACAGGGAACTCTGGACTATGGGCTGTGCCTCAGACTTGTCCTCACCAGGGAGCACCCATGAGTCATTGGCTAAGGGTTCTCCAGGCACTTCCTGGGCATTTGTGAGAATACACTGACTCCAGCAGCCCAGGGGAATCCTTCCAAACGTATGCTGTGGGTATTGATTGATAGAATCAAAATCATGCAGGAAAACACTGCACAAAAATGTTAAAAAGGCATCAGATGGGATCTAAATAGAGCATCAACATTGCCCAAGGCACCCTGCTTCAGAAGGGACATTTAAGCAGCTGGAATATTTTTGGCATATTTTTCCTCCACGTTTTCAACACTCACACCCAGGTGCCAAAGTACCCAGACCTGTCCTGTTTCCCATCCCCAATACTTCGTCCTCTAGAAAAATCTACCCGTCCAAAATCATGTAATCTCAGTAGCTTGATATGGGGCTTCCCAGGTGGCTCAGTGGTAAAGAATCTGCCTCCCAATGCAGGAGATGTGGGTTCGATCCCTGGTCCTGGAAGATCCCCTGAAGAAGGAAATGGCAACCCACTCCAGTATTCTTACCTGGAAAACTCCATGGACAGAGGAGGGTTACAGTCCAGGGCATCACTGAAGAGTCAGATGTGACTTAGCGACTAAACAACAACGTAAATTGTATTCTAAGTAAATAATCATCAAAATGTGTCAAATGACAGACAACACGGAGAAACAGTTTTCAGCAGGTGGACTTCCCTAATGGTTTCTTTGAAACAATCAAGTCCTTTCCCCCATAGCTAACACCTTAGCAGAGGCAGAAAAATTAGTGACAGCCATTTAGCAGGGCTCCCTAAATGCCAAGCAAGCATGATGCTAAGACAGTTGTATCTCATTTAATTCTCACAATGACCCTCTGAGCATTGCTAGCCCCATTTCATTGATGTTGAAGAAGGCTGTGGCTTAGAGAGTTGAAAGGCCTTGCCAAACAGTAAGAGCTAAAAAGTTGCTGACTTGGTGTTGGAACCTTGACGAGTGTGAAAGGAGAGCTCTTATCCTCTACAATGCTACCTCATCCCTGACAGAGCTCACACGCCTCTCAAAACCACAGAGCAAATCAATAGCCTGATACAAGGGGTAATGGAAGAAGCTGCAGACTGCCTCTGTGAGGCACTCATGGAAACTGTAACGGACAACTCAGATTTCAGCTTTTTAATTAAATATAACTATGTGTCTGTGTTGTGCAAGGCCCTTCTCTCTCTCTCTCTCTCCCTGTTTCCCTCTCTTTCTTACACACACACACACCCTACTCTTCACCCTCATTTCATAGAAATACCAGATAAACTAGAATAGGAAAGGGAGGTTCAAACAAGCTTTCTAAGAACATTTCTTCAGCCCATAGATTGAGTCGACCAAGATAAATTGAAGAAAATGATATAGCAATATTTAAATTCTCCATCTTTTGTTAAATTCTGAATCAAAGAAGAATCTACTCTTTACAACTCACAAAAAACTAGGTGTGCCCTTGTACACTATTTGTCCATTCTAGAGCTCGCCATACCGAGTGAAGTAAGTCAAATGGATATATCATATGATAGAACTTTTATGTAGAATCTGAAAAGAAATGGTACAAATGAACTTATTTGTAAAACAGAAGCAGACTCACAGATTTAGAGAATGAACTTATGGTTGCCAGGGGGAAAGGATGAGGAGCAAGGGATAGTTAGGGAGTTTAGAATGGACAGGTACGCACTGCTATATTTAAAATCAATACACAACAAGGACCTACTGTATACCACAAGGCACTCTGCTCAGTGTTATGTGTCAGCCTGGGTGGAAGGGGAGTTCAGGGGAGAGTGAACACGTGCATATGTATGGCTGAGTCCCTTTGCTACCATCCCCCCAAAACTATCACAATATTGTTAATCAGCTATACTCCAACACAAAAGTTTCCAAAAAAGCCAAATAAGAAAAAAAAAAAAATATTTGTCTTCTGTGTAAAATTTCAGCACATAAGATTTCAGAAAAATATGTTCATAAAATATTATAAAACACAGAAGAATTGATATATAATGTTTGTGGCTGCAGGACAACTGAGAGCTGCAAAAAGATAATGTAGAAAATGAAAAATGATTTCCAGTGCCCTCTTAAATGACAGCCCTATGACAAATGTTTCATAAAACTCACATCAGTTTTAAAGAAAATGATTATTAGCTGACCTTTTACCTCAAACGCTACTATTTTTAATGATGTTTAAAACATTCCAAAGGGAATGCTACAATATATTTGATTTTATGGCCTCTAACTCTTTTCATGAAAACCTTTCATTTTGATGAATGGCAAAAGGAGAAAACATAGAACACGATTCAGGGTATTTTAATGATACCCCTATATCCCCACGAACTATGAGCCCCAGCTGACAGTGTGACGTGGTTGGAGGTGGTTGCTCAACCATTCAAGAGTCTTAAAGGGACAGAGAGACAAAGACTTACCGTGAAATGAGATGTCATGGTTGGTGAGATCTGGAATCAGTTGTGGATACTCAGCTTCTTCTCCATGAGCAAAATCTTTCCATTTCTTAAGTCAGATCAGGTCCTTGATAGTATTATTTGCTTTCTAGAAGGAAAAGATAACCCAGTTTTCAAAACACCAAGAGGGAGAGATGTGGTACTATTCCTTAATCTTAGATACAACCTGAAAACTACAAAGTTCTAAACGGGTGTGTGTGTCCTGGGGGATGAGGAACAGGGAGTAGACAGGGGAGGTTTAGGCCTTCTGGTATTTTAACAAACATAAGCTTGGACATTTTCAAAAACTGTGTTCATCTGTGTTTTAAGTACTCTGAGTGCATAACAAATTACTCTCCAGCCTCACTATGTGACACACCAAACACTGACTCTACTCATGAGTTCTGCACACTAGGAATTCAGGGAGGTTGGACTCTGATCCAAATGTGTGGGGCTTTGAAGCTGAGAGGCAGAATCGGCAAACTTTTCTATAGCGAGCCAGCTAGTGTTTTCAGCTTTGGGAGCTGTGGATACCGTCTCCATCAGGACTCCTCAGTCTTGCTGGTCCAGAGCAGAAGCAGCAATTAAGAGCACATCAATGAATGCACGAGGCTGAGCCCCATCAAAGTGTATTTACGCAAACAGGCAGCTGCTGGATTTGGCTCCTGGGATCCTGAAGGCTCCTGCCTTGCCTGTCAGGGGGTTGACGAGAGCTGCCAAGCAGGGAGACCTCAGTTCTTCTGCATGTGGGTCAGTGCATGCAGTTTCTCCATCTGGGTAATCTGGGTTTCCTTTCAGCATGGGTGCTGAGACCCAAGGACATGAATCCTGAGGGGAAGAGAGTGAGAAGGAGGGGTAGGAGGAAGGAGGATAGACTGGAAGAGAGAAGGAGGCACCTCATGGAGGCCATGTGTCAACATCATGAGGCCTGATTTCCAGCCCACGCTATTAGTTGAGGCAGTCACCAAGTCCAACCCAGTTTCAAGGAGAAGGGAAGGAACAGATCCTCTTGATGGGATGGGATGTCACATACCCTTTTGAGAAGGGTATCTGAGGCTGGAAATGTTTGGCCATTTTCAGAAAATATACTCTTCCACTGCCTAATTTACTTTCCTCGTAGATAAGTCCATAAAAAATCTTCTTGTGATGCAGGAGACCCAGGGTTTATTCCTGAGTTAGGAAGATTCCCTGGAAGAGGAAATGGCAGCCCACTCCAGTATGCTTGCCTGGAGAATCCTGTGGACAGAGGAGCCTGGCAGGCTACAGTCTATAGGGTCACAAGAGTTGGACATGGCTTAGTAACTAATTGCCAGGAGAAATACCAATCACCTCAGATATGCAGATGACACCACCCTTCAGGCAGAAAGCTAAGAGGAACTAAAGAGCCTCTTGATGAATGTGAAAGAGGACAGAGGAAAAGTTGGCTTAAAACTCAACATTCAAAAAATGAAGATCATGGCATCCAGTCCCATCATTTCATGGCAAATAGATGGAGAAACAATGGAAAGTGACAGACTGTATTTTCTTGGGCTCCAAGTCACTGCAGATGGTGACTGCAGCCATGAAATTAAAAGAGGCTTGCTCCTTGGANTTCAAAAAATGAAGATCATGGCATCCAGTCCCATCATTTCATGGCAAATAGATGGAGAAACAATGGAAAGTGACAGACTGTATTTTCTTGGGCTCCAAGTCACTGCAGATGGTGACTGCAGCCATGAAATTAAAAGAGGCTTGCTCCTTGGAAGAAATGCTATGAGAAAGCTAGACAGCATATTACAAAGCAGAGAAATTACTTTGCCAACAAACATTCATATAGTATAAGCTATGGATTATCTAGCAGTCATATATGGATGTGAGAGCTGGACCATAAAGAAGGCTGAGCACCCAAGAATGGATGCTTTTGAACTGTGGTGTTGGAGAAGACTCTTGGATGACAAGATCAAATCAATCAATCCTAAAGGAAATCAGTCCTAAATATTCATTGGGATGACTGATGCTGAAGCTGAAACTCCAACACTCTGGCCACCTAATGCAAGAACTGACTCATCAGAAAAGACCCTAATTCTGGGAAAGATTGAAGGCAGAAGGAGACAGGGATGACAGAGGATGAGATGGTTGGATGGCCTCACCAACTCAACAGATAGGAGTTTGAGCAAACTCCGGGAGATGCTGAAGGACAAGAAAGCCTGGCATGCTGCAACCCATAGGGTCGCAGAAAGTTGGACACGACTGAGTGACTGAACATCAACAACTGTCTGATTCAACACGCCAATCAATTTTCACAAGATACCTGCAAATCCTGTCCTGGACAACTGGTAAATGAAAGTCAGTATGTATTGATACCATTGATGAGACCACAACAGGGTAAAAAGTATATTGAGTTGGCCAAAAGTTTCATTCAAATAACACAGAAAGACCCAAATGAACTTTTGGACCAACCCAATATCTTTTCAGAGAAAGAGATCCATAAAGATAATATTATACTAAATGATATGCCTGAAATATGATCCAAAAACAAAATATGAGGGGACCACCTAAAAACTGCTCCCACTATATCCTTACAGGTTCCTCTGAGTCTAGGGCAGGAGACAGCAAACTACAGCCCATACGCCCAATCTGCTCTGTTGTTCTTTTCATTTTTAACAAAGATTCATTGGTATACAGCAGCTTCCCAGGTGGTGCTAGTGGTAAAGAACCCACCTGCCAATGCAGGAGATGTAAGAGACACGGGTTCGATCCCTGGGTCAGGAAGATCCTATGGAGAAGGGCGTAGAAACCCACTCCACTATTCTTGTCTCAAGAATGCCATGGACAGAGGAACCTGGTGGGCTGCAGTGCATGGGGTCGCAAAGAGTTGGACATGATGGAAGCGACTTAGCAGCAGCATCTGTACACAGACATCCTCCTTCACTGATACATGATCTACAGCAGCTATCTGGCCCATTACAGAAAAAAGGTTTGCCAACCACTAACACACAGAAGAAGTTTGCCAAAAGATAGAGGGGAAGGAAGGTGGGGAAATCAAGTACAAAGGAATGTCTTGCAAAAGTCTGGACTCCACTCACATGGCTTGCTAACTACATCAGCCAAGAACTGTGCACTTTCTACTTCTTCAGCACAACATCCAGGTATTTTACTCATACCAGGTATAATGAGCATTTATCTTTTGGGGGGATACATTACATTTCTGTGAGCAGAAGGATTCAGAGATTCATAGAAACTAAGAAAGAAATGTTTAATAATATCTGCCAGAGATAGAGAAATACAGGGGAAAAAAAACCACTGCTAGATACTTGCCATCTTGGATGCACAGCATCTAAAAGGCTAGCTGATTTTAGGCAAGAAACAAATTACACTTCCTCCTAGTCATTCCCCTAGTTTCTTGATATCCCCCTATCCTGGCCAATAGCCTGAGTTCTGGAATCAGAATACACATTTAAATTCTAGTTCTACTATGCACCACAGTATTACCTCAGGCAGTTTACTAATATCGCAATAGATGAATGAATAAAGATGTGGCATACATGCACACACATATATACACACAATGGAATACTACTCAACCATAAAAAAGAAGGAAATAGCGCCATCTGTAGTGAGACGGATGGGCCTAGAGCTTATCGGAGGAAGTAGGTCAGAAAGAGAAAGACAAAGGCCATATGAGATTGCTTATTTGTGNGCAATAGATGAATGAATAAAGATGTGGCATACATGCACACACATATATACACACAATGGAATACTACTCAACCATAAAAAAGAAGGAAATAGCGCCATCTGTAGTGAGACGGATGGGCCTAGAGCTTATCGGAGGAAGTAGGTCAGAAAGAGAAAGACAAAGGCCATATGAGATTGCTTATTTGTGGAATCTTCAAAAAAAGGATAAAACAGAACTTATTTAGCAAACAGAAAGAGACCCAGAGACATGGAAGGCAAATTTATGGTTGGGAAGAGAGGAGGAAGAATAATTTGGAATTTGAGATTAACAGATATGCATTGCTATATACAAAACAGGGCTTCCCTCATAGCTCAGCTGGTAAAAAATCCGCCTGCAGTGCAGGAGACCCCAGTTTAATTCCCGGGTTGGGAAGGTCCACTGGAGAAGGGATAGGCTACCCACTCCAGTATTCGTGGGCTTCCCTGATGGCTCGGCTGGTAAAGAAACTACCTGCAATGAGGGAGACCTGGGTTCAATCCCTGGGTTGGGAAGATCCTCTGGAGAAGGGAAAGGCCACCCACTCCAGTATTCTGTGTATATATATACAAAATAGATAACCAACCATGACCTACTGTATAGCACAGGGAACTATATTCAATATTTTATAATCTATAAGGGAAAATAATCTGAAAAAGATATATATATATATGTATATACGTGTCTGTGTGTGTGTGTATAACTGAATCATCTTGCTGTACATGTGAAACCAACACATTATAAAACAACTCTATTCAATTAAAAAAGAAATGAATGCTAAAATAAATAAATATATGATTGCCTCCATTTTTTCCTCTCTAACTGGGAATGTGCTTAGTCACTCAATCATGTCCAACTCTTTGTCACCCCATGGACTGTGGCCTGCCAGGCTCCTATGTCCATGGAATTCTCCAGGCAAGAATACTGGAGTGGGTTGGCATGCCCTCCTTCAGGGAGTCTTTCCAACCCAGGGATCGAACCCAGGTCTCCTGCACTGCAGGCCAATTCTTTACCATCTGAACCATATAGCAGCATATTCTTTGGGTATGAAGTATTCTATTTTAGT
>SJYX01002232.1:0-17332 GCA_006410675.1 Oreotragus oreotragus
AACCTAGACTTCATATTAAAAAGCAGAGACATTACTTTGCTGAGAAAGGTCCATATAGTCAAAGCTATGATTTTTTCCAGTAGTCATGTATAAATGTGAGAGCTGGACCACAAAGAAAGCTGAGCACTGAAGAATCAATGCCTTTGAACTGCAGTGCTAGAGAAGACTCTTGAGAGTCACTTGTACTGCAAGGAGATCAAACCAGTCAATTGTAAAGGAAATCAGTCCTGAAGATTAATTAGAAAGACTGATGCTGAAGCTGAACCTCCAATACTTTGGCCAACTGATGCAATACTTTTCACTGGAGAAGACTCTGATGCTGGGAAAGATTGAAGGCAGGATGAGAAGGGGACAACAGAGGATGAGATGGTTAGATGGCATCACTGACTCGATGGACGTGAGACTGAGCAAGCTCTGGGAGTTGGTGATGGATAGGGAAGCCTGGTGTGCTTCAGTCCGTGGGGTCACAAAGAGTCAGACACAACTGAGTGGCTGAACTGAACCGACTGACACATGAAAGGAACATGGAGGAATCTCAAAAGGATTATGCTAAGTGAAAAAAGCCAGACACGAAGGCTATATACATGTTGGATTCATTTATAGGACTTTCTGGAAAAGGCAAAACTGTGGGGGCAAAATCAGATCAGTGGTTGTTTGGGGCTAGGGTAAGTGAAGAGAATTTATTACAAAGGAGAATAAGAAAATTGTTTGGAGTTATAGAAATATTCTATAGTTTGACTTCAGAGATGTTGCATGACTGTTCATGTTTGGGAAAACTTGTACATGCACTAGTCACTAAAATGGACTATTTTGCTTTATGTAATGTTAACCTTATTCTAAAATGCCTAAACTATATCCTAGTAAAGGGTGAATGTCTCTAATCTAAATTAACTTCAATAATCCTTAGGTTAACACCTTGCCCGCCCCCCCAACACACACATGCACAAAGATCTTTCCAGAAAAATGTATTTTAAAACAAAAATCTCTTTAAATCATTCTTATTTTGTTCTCTTTAACAAATCCCATCCACAAGGTGCCATCTTTTATGGAATATTTTGTAATGAGCAAGGATACCAGAAAACAATAAGAATAATTTGTTCCATCCACCATCATCCTGCTCCAGATGCAGACAAAGTATGAGTGAGAAAGATTTGAGCCTCTTACAAAGATGAATGGAAACCCAGATGGAGGGACTCCTGAGGAACTAACAGCTTCAACTGAAATCTAGTGGAAAACAATTGTCTTAGAGTCATGTGAAATGCTATAAAAGTTATAACCAAGTCCTACTGCCCTCCAGCACTGCTTGACAGCCCTGTGGGGTCCGAGAGCAGAGGCCTGAGAACAGAGATTTATCCCACAAATTAAGCTCCTAATATCCCAGTGGAATATTTTGTTAGCCCTTTGGCCATATGTAACTGCACTGCTAACTGTCACTGCAAGAGAACATTCTAAAAATGAAGTGGAAAGGGGGTGCAGGACAAGGAGTATTTAATTGAAAAGAAAAACCCACCAAAACTTTGTACAAATAAAAATAAAAATTTAAGAGCTTATTTTGCAATTCCTTTAAACTTGCTTCATGTTCCAATGTCTAAACATGCTTGGGGCCATCTTTTAAATTATTTTTCTCAACCAGTGGGGTGTACTTTTCAAATTACTGAAGATGTCCAAAGATAGTCATGTTTTTAATCTATGAAAAAGACGGGAATTTTTCTGAGAACTTCTACTGGCCCTACCTATTACTCATTTTCTAAGTTTGCTAAGACCTTTGAGGCAAAGGGGTATAAACAACATAAATAATGACACATTATTAAGTTTCCTTAACAATGGAGAGTAGGACAGAACCAGAAATTTGTCCCAAAAGTGTCTGAATAAAACCATGCTGCTGCTGCTGCTGCTAAGTCACTTCAGTCGTGTCCGACTCTATGTGACCCCATAGACGGCAGCCCACCAGGCTCCTCTGTCCCTGGGATTCTCCAGGCAAGAATACTGGAGTGGGTTGCCATTTCCTTCTCCAATGCATGAAAGTGAAAGAATAAAACCATATATGGTATTAAATATTATTGAACAGTTCATGCATTTTCAATTCACTGTGATCCTCTCCACTGTGCTCACCAGTTCTTCAAGCAAAGTTAAGTCAACCAGAAAGAGGAAACACTTATTTAGAGCCCATCTGAAGAGGAAGAATCATGAACAGTGAATAAACATGTGGAAGCAGGTACATTATCATCCTCTATGTATTTTGGAAATCCATATCCTTCTCTCTCTAATCCAAGGGACAGGCTTTCAAAATATAGTCTTTACTGGAATATTTATCTAATTTCTCATCATCTGACTAAAGCCAAATGCTAACCACAATAAATAATTGTTTCATTAAAAAATTAGTTGTAACAGCTCCAGAAGATGAATCATTCAGCTATATGCACACACATGTATGCCCCTTCTGGCTACCCATATGCAAAACAAACAAACAAAACAAAGGCTAATCAAAACACAGAGAAAGCAGAATGAATCTAACAAATTCCCACTACAACTGGTCCCAAATCAAACCCCTATGATTATACAGTACAAGTGAGAAATAGATTTAAGGGCCTAGATCTGATAGATAAAGTGCCTGATGAACTATGGAATGAGGTTCGTGACATTGTACAGGAGATAGGGATCAAGACCATCCCCATGGAAAAGAAATGCAAAAAAGCAAAATGGTTCTCTGGGGAGGCCTGACAAATAGCTGTGAAAAGAAGAGAAGCAAAAAGCAAAGGAAGAAAGGAAAGATATAAGCATCTGAATGCAGAGTTCCAAAGAATAGCAAAAAGAGATAAGAAAGCCTTCTTCAGCTATCAATGCAAAGAAATAGAGGAAAACAACAGAATGGGAAAGACTAGAGATCTCTTCAAGAAAATCAGAGATACCAAGGGAACACTTCATGCAAAGATGGGCTCGATAAAGGACAGAAATGGTATGGACCTAACAGAAGCAGAAGATATTAAGAAGAGGTGGCAAGAATACACAGAAGAACTGTACAAAAAAGATCTTCACGACCCAGATAATCATGATGATGTGATCACTAATCTAGAAGCAGACATCTTGGAAGGTGAAGTCAAGTGGGCCTTAGAAAGCATCACTATGAACAAAGCTAGTGGAGGTNAAATTTCCTGAGGAACCAGTTATTTTCTTGTTCTCTAAGAATTTTTGGTTTCATCTGCCTCTTACTGCACACTTTGTACCTTTCACGCCAATACACACACACAGACAAACACACATCCGTACACACCTAGACATATCTATACCCACTCACCCAGCCACGGATACCCATATGCCCAAACACAAGCATGTGCATGTACACACATAAATATCCACATACTAACCTGGTGACACACTAGTGCACACATATAGAATTCCATGCCAAAATACACCACACACACCTACAACCATACACATTCACTCATACTCCTAGCCATACACACACACACACATACACACACACTCACCCAGATGCCCACAAAGATAATCACATACACTGACACAAAGCTGCATTCTTACGCTAAGCCACATTCATATTCTTCTTCCAATCACTGATGCCTCCTCCTCCTCACAGACATTGCACAATTACACAAGAAAGTCTTCATACATTTCTTTTTTCAGAAAGCTGGTCTCTCAAAACCATCCTTGAGTTTGAGAAATGCACTTATAACAGTCCTGAGTAATTTTGACTTTTATTGTCCTTATGCTTAAACTTTTATTTGTTCAACCAAAGAATTTGAATATCTTTCTTTAGAAACCTCTGAAAATAAGGAACAGTATTTGAAAATGTTCCAAAAATTAAACATTCACCAATTTTACCTAAGCATTCCCAGCACTGATCAACCAGTTGGTTTACAAATTGTATCACTACCAAGAATAACTTTGACAAGGTTTGAAAGACGTTAGTAAATAATATTTCTTTTTCCCTGCTAGATGCAAGTCAACAAAGAACCAAAATATTAGGTAGAGTTTATTGTAAATGAAACTGGGTTGGGAGACATGCGTTTGGAAAACAAACAGCTTCCTGAAACAACCTTGTCCTGAGATACCCCCGAGCAATTAGCAGTAGCGAACAATGACAGTCCTTCTTCCACAAAGCCAAGGGCAGCCCCTGTTTCTACACAGAAACAAATCTCAAGGAAGAAAGCATGCCCTGTTTGTTGTTCCAAACTCATCCATGAGGGTAGTCTCTTCTTTTAAGGAGAAGCAAGGCGCACAGAGTTGGATACGACTGAAGTGACTTAGCAGCAGCAGCAGCAGCAGCAGCAAGGCGCACAGAGGAGAAGGATGTTCCTACACTTGGCAACAGACAAGAGTTTCTCCCTACCATTCCTCAGCTTTTCTTTACCTTTTAGGCTTAAATGAGCTTATGCATAAGCAGGGATGGGAACTTACCCGTCCAGGGAAGGGACCAACAGTCTATTGAACTCATCTACTCTTACTTATTAAGACAATTTGCCCTTTGGCTCAGCCTTTTGGGACCATATTTGAACAGTAAAATTTTGCTCCCAAAAGATAGTGAAATATGTTAGAACTACATATTAATTAAATCAACCCCAGAGCTACTTAGGAATTAATGTAGACAATTCACTCTCTATTCTATTTTTTAAGCAAAATTATTCCCAGCCTTGCCCAACAGCAACTGTTTGGCAATAAAATCGAAAGGTCTCACAGAGATATAAAGATATAAATGCCTTTCTGAAGGAAATTAGAATCCAATGATTAAAGTTCTAAAGAAGTAGAAACTCCAAATTCTTATGTTAGTGTCCAACAAACCATTATGAATTAATATCCAAATAAATAAAAGTTTTACCCAAATTCTTACTCTGTTCAACTTCTTCTCAGTCAGGAAAGTTCCTGATGGCTGCTGGGTAGAATCGGAATTCTAACAGTGAACACTTGGTGTTGTCTCCCTGGCGTGAATGTTCCTGCAGTGCCCTTGATCTTGAACTAGGTTACATCAATCTTCTAATATGTTTGACATTTTGAGGAGTCCAATGAGTTAATAAAACACAAAAGATTCCCAGCAACTGAAAAACAGTCACTAACTTAAAGAAAAAGCCAATCCCTAGTACTTAATAAATCATCCTGGGCACAAATACATTGTTAGGTATCTGGTTACTCTTTTAAGCCAAGGGCTGTAGCAGAAAATTCATGGCTTCTAAAAAAAGGAAGGTCGATGGAGATCTTAGTTTCAGCTTCATCAGGATACAACCAAGTATGGCAATGACCATACTTAAGTTCACAACTTGTGAACTTAAATTCAATTGAGAAAAATCGTCCAGAAAAATAAATCTGGAAAAAAAATTCACTGGTGCATAACTGTCTTATTTGGAAAAAGGTATTTGAGAGACTTTGCCTTCCTGTATGATTTAGAAAATAGCAGTCAAGGCTGTCCCAATCATCAGATCTTAACTTATGATGCTTTTTTTATTTAACAGATTTATTACAAAAGCAAAAGTAGTAAGATGTAATGAAGACAAGTTTAGTTTTATGTCCTAAATGTTAGTGTAAGATTTGTTCAGTGGGGCTAGTTCTTACCTTGTTCTTAAAACTCAGACAGATCCTATAGGCACTCTTTGGTTCTAGAAAGCATTGGGGTTACTTTAAGTGGCAAGTTTTCAATTTGAAATCTGAAGTAACCAATCCAGTGGAATAAGTCTTCTAGTTTCATTCAAGACTAAATCTCTCCTCCTCCAGATGGAGTCTTTGGCAGAGAGGAAGCAGGAGATGGAAGGTTTAGGCCTTTCCTTTCTACCCCATCTTATGAGGTGAACTCTTCCTCTCTCAATGGTAATTATAGTTTCTCATACACCAAGTTCAAAACAGAGGAGAGGCAAGGGGAATGAGCAGGGTCTATCTCACCTGACTGGCACTATGGAAAGACAAGCTTTACCTGAAAGGAGTTAAAGCTGATGTTTTCTTTCTGAGGACTTTGCTTTGGGCACTTGGAGAACCTCTCCGTTGCTGGTAGTCTCCTGTCTACAGTTCCATTGACCTGGGTAAACATACTCTTTCTTTCCTCCTTGGCCCCAAGGAACCTGGAAGTCCAGTTTCATTTCCTCTTCTCAGACATACTTGCCCCTCTAAGACGTCCCTCCATCTCCCAGGTACGTGACCAACATCTTGTGCAAGAGACTCTAGTGCTTTCAGGCTCAATTTTGTATTCAGGAGTACATGGAATTTCCCCCTTGCTATTGTGGACATATTTTTCATTAATTTAATCCACATCCCTATCCTTATGGCTTTCAAATTGGTATCCCAGAGCTTCTGTCTTAGCTGTATATGTCATCGCCACCTTTCTGCTGGACATCACTACAATAAAGCTGCCATCTTACACTGTCCTTCCCTATATTCCCTGGCTCAGAATCTCAGATGAAATATATGTAAATCAAACTCTAGCAACTCCAGAGATAGCCACGAGGGGGGCTATTGTGGCTACCATGAGGATATGCCATCTGCAGACCCCCCAAATGACCAAGGGTCAGAGCCCTGTGCTCTCAGCTCCACGGCTGCATGCGTGGAGTTGTAGCCCTTCTCACAGGCTGCCCCAAACCAACGACTGAGCACGACAAGGCTAGGAGGAAAGGTCTGTTCTCAGAAACACAGGATTCTTCTGCAGAAGACTAACTCCAGAACTCCCTGACAGTCTTGGGAGCTTTCCTCAGAAAGTGGAAAGTTGTGAATGACAACTGATGGCTGTCTCAGCCTTCCTTCCTATTTCCTCTCACAAACAAAATTTGCCTGTTTAATTGCATCCTGAGGTCTGCTTCTCAGGAGACCTAACAAGTTTCTCACTCACGCCCCTCTGCCCTTTCCCTTTCCTTCTGACTACGTGGAAGACTCAACTTGCGGCCAGTCCCCTAGTGGTTGCACTTAGTCTGGTCAATGAGCTGTGGTTGGAAATGACATGTGTCACCTCTAGGCCAGAATGTTTACTTGCTGGAGTAAGTAGCACTCTCTTTTCTTTTGCCACAGCAACCGCCAGCTTTTTAGACAGTGGCTGATCTGTCTGAATGAGGAAAATGTGCAGCAAAACCCTTAGCCAGGCCAAAATGGTCACGTGACAATGCAAAGCCATGAAACTTTGCTATTTTAATTCAATGAGATTTAAAGGTTAACATTAACACAACATAACTTAGGTCACCCTGACTGATAAACTCCTGTTTTGTAATTTTCTTCCTCCTCCTGTCTGTCTCTCTCGATAAAAGGCACTCTCAGGCACTCAGGCCTGTCATTTTTATTATATTCCTTTCCCCGTGACTCTCACCAATGACTAGATTCTATCGATTAATTCTCTGAAAGGGTTCCAATAGCTGTGTGATTTTTTTTTTTAATTTCCAAAGTAGCTCTCACTGTGATCTTCATCATCTGTTGCCAACTATAAAATTATACCCATATCTGGTCTCTGACTCTCCATTCACTACTTTGTGTAGCTAGTCTTTCTTTTGGCACACTGACATGCTTTGCATATATGGACAGGAGGTCATCCAACTACTCAAACTCTGTTTTGCTACTGAGGCAGCGAAGACAGGGCCAGGCCCAAGGACAGCCTCCTCAGATACAGGCATTAGGCAGAAGGCAAAGCCACCTCCTTGCCTTGTACATAATGAGGCCCTGACACAGGAAGGAATTGCATCTAACACAGAAACTCTGCAGCAACTGAGCAAGAGATTCTGACCATGAAAACCATGGGACATATACAACAAACATGCTGATGATCCTGAATGACCTTCCGTGTGTGTGCTCAACTAGTCAGGGAAAACAGCTTCGAGCCCATGCAAGATGGTTTCAGGGGACAAGTGTGTAAGACGGCGCTGATGCAACCAAGGGCAATCCAGGATACACATCAACCCTCCCCTCAGGGAATATCCCACCCCTGGTCAGGAAGACCCTACCCATTCAAAGGGCTAAAAATAAGATATAAAAAGGGGATCAACAGCCCTTCAGGGTGCTCCTCACTCACCAGGATGCCCACCCTCTTCTCCGTGTGTCCTTTCACTTTTGCCCTGAATAAACCGCTTCTTTGTTCTTTTTGCTCCTCAGTTTGCACGTGTGTCTGTTTCCTTTGTGCTCCTTACTCAGATTCTTTCTGGATACTTTGAACAACAGCCTGGACTTTTGAAAAGGCTTTTCCCATATCACTACTGCTAATTAAAAATTCAAATTCCTTAGTAAAACTTTCAAATCTATATCCCCAAACTAACTTCTCAATGTTGTCTGGCACTCAACTTTACAATTTCATATATTTCAGGCAGCTTCCTCAATGAATGATTCAACTTTCAGGAAAAAGTAAATAGTGATCACAATCTTAAAATTTTTTCAAGTTTTTTTTTAAATAAAAAAATTTAAGTTTTTTTAAAATAAAAAATTAAAATTTTTTTCCACAATTAAAAAAAAATTTTCACAAGGGCTAAGAGCTATAAATTCCCCCAAATACTAAGTATGGGACTGATAAGATTCAGTCATCCATGGGGAAAAAGTCTTCAGGTTCTTTTCTTTAAGACTCAAGCCAAATGAATGATAATTTCCCTTGTTAAATTACATTTTAAGCAGTTATAGGAAATCTCCAAACTAGTGATCCAAGGCTCTTTCATCTCAAGACACCCCAACTGCATGTATTTTCTTTACAAGAACTCCCAAATGGAATATTTAAAAATTTCTACCCCTTATAAAAATGTTTATAAGATTTTCTAGAACTATACAGTATTTAAGATGATGGCAACCCATTATAAGTGACAGTTACACATATATTTACTAAACACCAAACACAAGAACAATGCCTTTTCATATTTGTATCCTAAGCAAATAGTATCCTGTACAGAATGGTCAATAAATAAATGCTAGTTATTGCTAAGCTTTGGGAATACAACATCAAATACTCATAAAGACCTTCAACTCTTTGGAAAAAACAGTGAAATAAGCATCAAATGAAAATATAAGCATTGTGCTATGCATTTGAATCATAAGAAACCAGCAAGCTTTAAAGCTAACATTTCATTTGGGCAAGGGAACATGGTGAAAAAGAAAAAGCATTGCAGAGCGAGAAATCAGTATAGGCAGTACAAGGAGATACAGAATCATCTGACAGGAAAGGGAAACAGAAAACACAACAGAATGCTAGATCAGAATACAGAGCGGAGTAACAGAAAATTTAGCTGGAGAGGTAAATTGTGGTCATATTATACAGAGACTTGAAAACTAAATTAAAAGAGTTTGAACTTAATTTTTTAGGCAACTGATTGAATACTGTAGTAAAATAGTGTAACCTAATATATTCTAGAAAGGTAATTCTGAGAGGCTACATTTCTCTAATGACAATATGTTCATCATTTATTCCCTTAAAGGTACCTGAATTACACTGCACTCAACCTAAAGGTCCCTGAATGGCACTGTAGGAATGAGTAGAAAAATGCATTTTTATTACATAGTCCTGTTTGACATGCAATCTGGTTGCCTTTCAGTAAAATATTTTTAGGTAAGTTAATAATAGCCAACAGGTTTATGAGTCATTTAAAATGATTAAGGACTAAGAAACCATAAAATTGTTCTGACGGATTAAATAGTTCAAGGATAATGGTTATTGCTTTATCAACAGTTTTCCCACTGATATGTCATTTCTCTGCTCATCAACGTTCTCTCAAGGCCAAAGCCATTTCTTTTGGGTTGCTGAGTACCAGTGTCCTCCATTCTTGGCAGCCTTAGTTGCTTGCTTCACTGTGGTGAGGCCAAGTGTTCATAAGGCTTTCCAGATTAATATGCTGTGGCATTACAGCAAAGAAGGCCCTTTATAAATACAGTTATGTAATAAGAGTTAATTATTAGAACTGCTTTCTATTCCAAAGGTTAAAAGCTGATTGTACTGCTTTGATGCCCCTGAGACATACAATAAGCTTTACTATCAAGCTGGTATGGCTTTATAAGTATAACATACGTCTCGCTATGTAGCAACTGAAATACTATAAAAAATCTGAAAAGACGGAATTGAACAAAAGTTACATCTCTTATTCAACATATCTACAGACAAAGCAAAGAGAATGCTAGCTAGGTAAGAGAAATCTACTGTAGTTTCTTAGACCTGGAAATCATTAATCACAGGAAATGTCAATTATGATCTAACTTCATAAGAAAATGGGTCAAATTCCACAAAGACACAATGAACCAAAACCCTCAGAACACGTGTCTTTTCTACCTTTATGATCCTTCTAATAGGTAAGTATAATGTCAAAAAGAACACCACCAGCTTATAAGAACCACATATGATTTGAAGGATAAAGTAGTATAAACCAATTCAAAGCCTCTCAATCACTGTGGCATTTAGTTTAGCAGAGAGGTTAAGGGAGCGTTAATTAATTGCTTAATCACTGCAAAAGGACACGTACTGGGATGGAAGAAACTGGCAGCGTTTCGGCAAAAGACACATTAATAACGACTGTTCCAATGTCTCTTCCTCTGAAGGAACAAGATTGCCATTTTAACACCATGTAGGTTTATTATGATCACATGCAATTCTATTCTTATGGATCAAAATAAAAGTACTCCTTAGTTTTGCTATTTGAACTCATGGAAATTGTAGAATAATATACACAACTTTACCCCAATAAGCCTGAAAAAAAAACTAAGAAAATCATACATTTTGCTGATAGAATTGTAAGGAGAAATAAATATGTTCACAGTTATAAGACATTTCTCATTCCTGAAGGTAAAGCACACTTTCGTCAGTAACTGGCATATCAAGAAAAAAGTTAAAAGTAAATAGAAAATTTGAATGTAATAAAATTAATTGAGGCGACATGTATACTATAAAGTAAATATTTTTTTCAAGCACACACAGAACATTTAGAAAAAACACCAATGCCAGGTCAGAAGGCATGTTTCAGCAAATTTCAGTGCACTGAAGTCACACATATTTCATATATGTTCTCTGATCAAAGTGTAATTAAACTAAGAATAAAAAAATAAACAAGGAAAGGTACAGTAAAAGAGAGAAAACAAAGGGCATACATTTGGAGATGAAGAAGCCGACTGCTAAACACTCCCCTTCGCTGGACTGAAACCAGTGGGGCGTAAGACAGGGCTGTGGGAAACTGAGACTTTGCTCTTGAACAGCACACACAAAGACTTGTTTGCTCCTGATCCCAGAAGCAGCAGCCTGAAGACGGCATGGTGCTCTGGCTGCCTGCCAGATGCCCCAGCATGCCCCTAGCCTACACCAGGTTCAGGCTTCAGCCTCCCCAGCTCCTGCCCCGCTCTCCAAGGTGGCAAACACCATCATGCTGGGGAGATGACAAACTTAGATAAGCCACTGCTCCAGACGTTCTGGCCCTGGCCTCTCTCCAGCCAAGGCAACAAACATTACCAGGTTGCCTGAGAAGCTGTGGCTCACACCAGGCTTAGGCTCCAGCCGCTCCAGCTCTAACCTTGCTCCCTGCCAAGGCCATGACATCCAGCATCACAGGTGGTCAGTCCCAGCTAGAACTGGGCACCAGCTCTAGCCCTCAGGCCCCAGGCCTACTCCCTGCCAAGGCAATGGCGGCCAGTGCACTCTGAGGGAAGGTTCAGCCTGTGCTTGCTTTAGATTGAGCGCCCCCATCAAAGCCACCTGGGTACATACAGACTGCACAAAGACACTCCCCTACAAGGATGTGCATTCAAGACTGGGATGGGAAACAGTTTTTCCTAATTTCAAAGAGACAGAGAGGTAAAACAAAATGAGAAAACAAGAATATTTTTTCAAATGAAAGAACAGAATAAAACTCCAGGAACAAACCCTAATGAAACAGAAATAACTAATTGGACTGATAAAGAATTCAGAGTAATGGTCATAAAAATGCTCACAGAACTTGGCAGAAAATGGTGAGAACATCAAAGAACTAAAATACATTAAAAATGAACCAGAGCTGATGAATACAACAATGAAATAAAAAATACACTAGAAGGAATTAACAACAGATTATATGATACAGAAGAATATAAGATATATAAAGACAGGATAGTGGAAATCACCAAATCTGAATAGCAAAAAGAAAAGAAAAACTAAATGAGGATAGTTTAAGGGACCTCTAGGAAAACATCAACCATACTAAAATTCACATTATAGGGGTCTCAGAAGAAGAAGAGAGAAAGAAAGAGGCAGGAAATGTATTTGATGAATGATGGCTGAAATATTACCTCACTTGAAGAAGAAAGCAGATATTCCGATCCAGGAATCATAGAGAGTCCCAAACAAGATAAACTCAAAGAGACTCACACCAAGACATATCCTAATTAAAATCATAAAAGAAAGACTTTTAAAGGTAGCAAAAGAAAAAGAGTTACATTCAAGGAACTCACCATAAGGCTATCAGCTGGCTTTTCAGCAGAAAATTTTCAGGCCAGAAAGGAGTGGCATGATATATTTAAAGTAGTGGTGTGTTATATTTTTTTAAAAGAAAACTTAAAGCCCCTGCAACCAAGGATACTCTGCTTTGCAAGGTCATCATTCAGAATTGAAAGAGAAAGAGTTTCCTAGATGAGCAAAACTAAATGAGTTCATCAGCACTAAGGGGCTTAGCTGCTCAGTTGCGTCTGACTTTTTGCAACCCCATGGACTGCAATGTGGCAGGCTCCTCCGTCCACGGGATTCTTCAGGCAAGAATACAGGAGTGGGTAGTCAACTCCTTCTCCAGGGTATCTTCCCAGCCCAGTGACTGAATCCAGGTCTCCTGCACTGCAGGCGGGTTCTTCACTACCTGAGCCCCCAGGGAAGCTTCATCACCACTAAACTGGCCCTATAAGAAATGCTAAAAGGTCTTCTTTAGGTGAAAAAGAAAGGGTTATAACAAAAAACAAGAAAATAAATGAAGGCAAAAATGAACTGGCTAAGGCAAACATATAATAAAGGCAGTGGATCAACATTTTAAATAAGCTATCTAAAGGTTAAAAGAAAAACTGTAAAATCAACTATAACTATAATAAACAGTTAAAGAATATACATAAAGATGTAAACTATGAGACCAAAACATAAAATATGGGAAGGGAGACTAAAAAAGTAGAGATTTAAGACAGTGTTTAAAACTAAATAACTATCAGTTTAATACACACATAAATTTATACATATAATTTATATTATATATCTATTATATATATATATTAACCTCTGGTAACTGCAAATCAAAATTATCCAACAGATACAAAAATGAAAATAAAAATAAAGGAATCCAAACATAAAGAAAACCACAAGGGAAAATCAAATCACAAGGGAAAAGACTGAAAAAAGAAGAAAAGAATGGAGAAGACTACAAAAACAACCACAAAATGAGTAATAAAATGGCAATAAGTACATGCCTATTAATAATCACTTAAGTGTAAATGAGCTACAAGCTTCAATGAAAAGACATAGGTTAGCCAAATGGATTAAAAAAAAAAAAAAAAAAAGACCTTTCAGTACGCTGCATAGAGACTCACTTCAGACCTGAGAGACCCATACATGTGAAAATGAAGGGGTGGAAAAAATATTCCATGCAAGTAGAAATGAAAAGAAACCTAGGGTAGCAATATTCACAGTTGATAAAATAGACTTTAAAGCAAAGTCTATAACAAAAGACAAAAAAGGGCACTATATAATGATATAGGAGGCAATCAAAGAAGAGGCTATAACATTTGTAAATGCACCTAATATAGGAGCACCTAAATATATAAAGCAAATATTAACAGACATAAAAGGGGAAATTAAGAGAATAACAGCATAGGACTTTATAAAGCAAATATTAACAGACATAAAAGGGGAAATTAACTAACAGAATAACAGCAGGGAACTTTAATAGTCCACTTATATCAATGAACAGATCACCTAGTCCACATGCTAGGCAACAAAACAAGTCTCAATAAATTAAAGAAAACTGAAATCATATTAAGCATCTTTTCCAACTATGGTATGAAACACAAAGAAAACAAAAAAATGAACACTTGGAGACTAAACAACATGCTACTGAAAAAACTCATTCAACCAGTAAACATATCAAAGAGAAAATAAAAAATAACTTGAGAAGAATGAAGGTAGAAACGCATACTTCCAAAATCTTCAGGAGAAATCAAAAGCAATACTACGTGGGTAGTTTACAGTGATGCAGGCCTACCTCAAGAAATAAGGAAAATCTCAAATAAACAACTTTTTGCTAAAGAAATAAGAAAAAGAAGTACAAATGAAGCCCAAAGTCAGCAGAAGGAAGAAAATTAAAATTAAAATAGTTAATTAAAAATTAACTATCTGTATATCACCAGGTATTTGAGTGTTTCAAGCAATATTTGATGTTGTCAGGGTTTAGCTTTTGCCAATGGTGTTAATGGTGATTGACTGTTGATATAATTTTAATTTCCTTGAATAATAATCATGTTAAACATTATTTCAATTCCTTATTTTTCCTTCAGAAAGTGTAAATGAGACATGTTCTAAATCCTTTGACCATTTTGAGGTTGGTTGTTTACCTTTTCCTAATTGATTAGTTGGGTTTGATTTTTTAAATGTAATTCTAGATTGTTACCTGTCTTTTAACAATGATTATAATATCTTTAAACATATATAAGTGTTGTATGTGCTTCATCCAGCCTAGCATTTCACATGACATACTCTGCATAGAAGTTAAATAAGCAGGGTGACAATATACAGCCTTGATGTACTCCTTTCACAATTTGGAACCAGTCTGTTGTTCCATGTCCAGTTCTAACTGTTGCTTCTTGATCTGTATACAAATTTCTCAGGAGGCAGGTCAGGTGGTCTGGTATTCCCATCTCTTGGAGAATTTTCCACAGTTTGTTGTGATTCACACAATCAAAGACGTTAGCATAGTCAATGAAGGAGAAGTAGATGTTTTTCTGGAACTCTCTTGCTTTTTTGATAATCCAGTGGATGTTGGAAACTTGACCACTGGTTCCTCTGCTTTTTCTAAAACCAGCTTGAACATCTGGAAATTCTTGGTTTACGGACTGTGTTGATGCCTCGCTTGGAGAATTTTGAGCATTACTTTACTAGGGTGTGAGATGAGTGCAATTGTGTGGTA
The DNA here is from genome assembly GCA_006410675.1 of Oreotragus oreotragus. Lineage (NCBI taxonomy): Eukaryota > Metazoa > Chordata > Mammalia > Artiodactyla > Bovidae > Oreotragus > Oreotragus oreotragus. The sequence goes on from SJYX01002232.1 coordinate 15,060, forward strand.
GTTTGAGGATTCTTCGGTATTGCCTTTCTTTGGGATTGGAATAAAAACTGACCTTTTCCAGTCCTGTGGCCACTGCTGAGTTTTCCAAATTTCCTGGCATACTGAGTACAGTACTTTATCACAGCATCATCTTTTAGGATTTGAAACAGCTCAACTGGAATTCCATCGCCTCCACTAGCTTTGTTCACAGTGATGTTCTTAAGGCCCACTTGACCACATTTCAGGATGTCTGACTTTAGGAGAGTGATCACATCATCGTGGTTATCTGGGTCCTGAAGATCTTTTTTGTATAGTTCTGTGTATTCTTGCCACCTCTTCTTAATATCTTCTGCTTCTGTTAGGTCCACACCATTTCTTTCCTTTACTGTACCCATCTTTGCACGATATGTTCCCTGGTATCTCTAATTTTCTTGAAAAGGTCTCTAGTCTTTCTCATTCTATTGTATTCCTCTATTTCTTTGCACTGATCACTGAGGAAGCCTTCCTATCTCTCCTTGCTATTCTCTGGAACTCTGCATTCAGATGGGTATATTTTTCCTTTTCTCCTTTGCCTTTAGCTTTGTTGCTTTTCTCAGCTAATTTATAAGGCTTCCTCAGGCAACCATTTTGCCTTTTTGCATTTGTTTTTCTTGGGGATGGTCTTGATCATTGTCTTCTGTGTAATATCACGAACCTCAGTAGCTTGCTTGCTACCTTGTTTGTGTGTTTGTGGATTGCATTTGTTGGCTCTGCAGATAAGAACACAGATTCCCACCTCAATAACACTAATCAAATTGTTAAGTCCTTGTTTATGTGCTCAGTAGTTCAGTTGTGTCTGACTCTTTGCAACCCCATGGGCTACAGTCCATCAGGTTCCTCTGTCCGCAGAATTTTGCAGGCAAGAGTCGTGAAGGGGGTTGCCATTTCCTCCTCCAGGGGATCTTCTGGATCCAGGGACTGAACCTGCATATGCTGCATTGCAGCTGGATTCTGCATGACTGAGCCGCTGAGGAAGCCCTAAGTCCTTATGAAACAGGAATCCAAGATCTTGTCAGTGGAACCAAAGAATGGAATCCACCAAAGAATGGAATCCACAATGGAATCCACACAGACACTCATGGGAGAAAGCGAATAGGATTTATCACAGAGGAGGAAAGTACAAAACTCTCAGCATAGACACTGAGAGGGGTAAAGAGTCCCCAGAAGGTGGGGATTACTGCAGTCTTATATCTTTACCAGTATTAATCTGTACAGTTGTTTCTTGTTCTTAAATCATGTTATTTCTAAACAATCAATTTAAAGGTCAAGATACTTAACATCTTTATGGCCTCTCTTGATCTTCAGATTAAGTCACCACCATTTTTTCTTGTCCCTTGGGTATTTTAGGTCAGGAGCAGGGGCTGTGAGGAGACACTCACGTTTAAGGTCAGGAGCAATGGCAGCACTCTGCTGGACTGGCCGTGTGGAGATACTCCATGTCCAAGGTCAGAGAAACCGCAGTAAGACAGCAGGCACTGGAGCGGCTGTGAGGAGATCCTCCATGTCCGAGGGCAAAGGAGAAGACCCAGCAAGATGGTAGGAAGGACGAGTTCGTGTTTAGAATCAAACCCCATTCTTTCCAGAGATGCTCAGAGGGCTCAAACAAACCTTGTGTGCACCAGGACCCAGGCACCCCACAGAGACTGAGACAGAACTGCGTTGGAGTGACTCCTGTGGAGGTACAAGTTGGCAGTGGACTGCCACGGGGACAGGGGCTCTGGGTGAGCAGACTTGGGTATGGCATAAACCCTCTTGGAGGAGGCTGCCATCAACCCCACCATAGAGTTGCCAGAACTTACACTGGACTGGGAAATTGATTCTAGGAGGGTACAACAGAACCTTGTGCGCCAGGACCCAGGAGAAAGGAGCAGTGACCCCACAAGAGACTGTCCTGGACTTGCCTGTGGGTGTCCGGGAGTCTCTGGCAGAGGCAGGGTCAGTGGTGGCTTGCTGCAGGGTAGGGGGCACTGCGTGTGGCAGTACATGCATGGGATATTCTGAGGGAGGTCACCATTGTCTTCATTACCTCCACCATAGTGTGGCCCCAGGTAAATAGCATCACTGACTTGATGCACATGAGTTTGGGTGAACTGGAGTTGGTGATGGTCAGGGAGACTTGGCATGCTGCGATTCATGGGGTTGCAAAGAGTTGGACACAACTGAGGACTGAACTGAACTGAAATAGCAGGGAGGGAACACAGCTCCACCTGTCAACAGAAAATTGGATTAAAGATTTACTGAGCATGGCCCTGCCC
>SJYX01002233.1:0-29862 GCA_006410675.1 Oreotragus oreotragus
GTGGGCTGCCATCTATGGGGTCACACAGAGTCGGACATGACTGAAGTGACTTAGCAGCAGCAGCAAAGAACCAAATGGCAATTTACTATATGAAAAAAATGATTACTATTCAGTCCATAAACTGAGTGAGCAAATGATACATTTTCTTTTCCTTTAAAAAAGTAACTTAACTCTGTCTTCCAGTTCCTGTCCCAGATGTGGCAACCTGGAAAGCATATTACTCTCACCACTGCAAAGATTTTTTTTTTAAAAGCTGGAAAAATGACAAGTTGATAACTTTTATTGAACCCATGGGAGAACTGAGGACAACCAACTAGAATGAAATCCAAGAAGAAACAAGTGTCCACAGGGAAAGACAAGGAGTGAACATTGGCCAACACAGCTAGACTGCGGCAAGATTTCAGTCGGAATGCTTAAGAGGCTAGTAAAGACAGAAATTGTGAAGCCCAAGGGGGAATTTTTTTTCTCTCCAGATCACAAGGTTAGGGAGAGTCCTTGAGGAAGCACCTCTTGTGATCCAGAAATCCAAGAAGAAACAAGTGTCCACAGGGAAAGACAAGGAGTGAACATTGGCCAACACAGCTAGACTGCGGCAAGATTTCAGTCGGAATGCTTAAGAGGCTAGTAAAGACAGAAATTGTGAAGCCCAAGGGGGAATTTTTTTTCTCTCCAGATCACAAGGTTAGGGAGAGTCCTTGAGGAAGCACCTCTTGTGATCCAGTTGAAGTATGGCTGATTCATAATGTTTCAGGTGTGTAGCAAAGTGATTCAGTTATACATACATACATATGTGTGTGTGTGTGTTTTCTTTTTCAGATTCTTTTCCATTATAGGTTGCCGGGAGCCAGCGTGAGGAATCCCGCCTGTGATCCAGGCCCATGAGCATCTGCCACCACAGGAGGGACACTGCCCCCCCCCTCAGATGTTTCTTCCCAGTCCCTACTGCGGGAGCAAAGCCTTAATCTGTAGGGTAAAGGGCAGTGACAGCATAGCCATAGGAGGCATTATATAAGGGTGCACAATTTATAATCAATCTGAAGATGAATAAAATAACACACCTTTTGTTCATACACAAGTTAAGGCAGTGTTCTGAGTACCACTGTATACGTGCCTTTAGATTGTAAATGAGCTCAGTTTCAGCCCTTCTGTCACAGCCTGAGAAAGTGAGAGATGCATTATGTGGCTAGGTTGATAACAGCAATGACCTCCAGAACCGTCACTCCCCCAAAACACACATGACACAAGACGCGACTGCACAATACTTTTGCTCACATCCTATTGGTCCAAACGTAGACGATGCCCAAGAGAAGGAAAAGAGAGTTTGTTCTGGATGCCCACATGTCCTGCTAAAAATATCAATAACCAAGAAAGCAATCAAAAAATGGACAGAAGACCTAAACAGACATCTCTCCAAAGAAGACATAAGATGGTTAATAAAGACGAAAAGATGCCCAACATCACTTATTATTAGAGAGATGCAAATCAAAAGTACAATGAGTTATCACCTCACACTGGTCAGAATAGCCATCATCANGAAAGCAATCAAAAAATGGACAGAAGACCTAAACAGACATCTCTCCAAAGAAGACATAAGATGGTTAATAAAGACGAAAAGATGCCCAACATCACTTATTATTAGAGAGATGCAAATCAAAAGTACAATGAGTTATCACCTCACACTGGTCAGAATAGCCATCATCAAAAAATCTACAAACAATAAATACTGGAGAGGGTGTGGAGAAAAGAATACCCTCTTGCACTTTGGTGGGAATGTAAATTGATACAGCCACTATGGAGAACAATATAGAGATTCCTTAAAAAACTAGGAATAGAACTACCATATGACCCAACAATCCTATTATTGGGCATATGCCATGAGAAAACCATAATTGAAAGAGACACATGTACCCAAATTTTCATCACAGCACTATTTACAACAGTTAGGACATGGGAGCAACCTAGATGTCCATCAACAGGTGAATGGATAAAGAAGTTGTGGTACATATATACAATGAAATATCACTTGACCATAAAAAAGAACACATTCGAGTCAGTCCTAATGAGGTAGATGAACCTAGAGCCTGTTAAATAAAGTAAGTTGGAAAGAGAAAAACAAATATTGTATGTTAATGTATACAGATGAAATCTAGAAAGATGGTACCAATGAATCTATTTTCAGGGCATCAGCGGAGACACAGACATAGGAACAAAGTTGTCAACACAGTGGGGGAAAGAGAAGTTGGGACAATTGAGAGAGAGCATGGAAACATACATAGTACCATATGTAAAATAGATAGCCAATGGAAACTTTGCTGTATGATGCAGGGAGCTCAAATCAGGCACTCGGTGACAACCCAGAGGGATGGGATGGGGTGGGAGATGAGGGGGAGGTTCAGGAGGGGGAACCTCCCATAGGTACACATGTATACTGTGGCTGATTCATGTTGATATATGGCAGAAATTAATACATTATTTAAAGCAATTATCCTTCAACTAAAAATAAATTAATTTAGATTCAAGAGGGAGGGAACGTATGTATACCTATGGCTGATTCATGGTGATATTCGACAGAAAACAACAAAATTCTGTAAAGCAATTATCCTTCAGTTAAAAAAAAAGAAAAGAAAAATTAATTAATTTTAAAAATACAGAAATAACTTTAGAAAAGAGGATCTTCTTTGCTACAAAATGGACAGTTTTTCTGTAATTCCACTTGATTTTCCAATATTAATTCCACAGTAATATTGCTATGCCATTTTTTGATCAGCATTTGCATGGTATTTTTTCCCATTTCATTCTTTTCAATTTGTCTAAATGAATTTGCTTCAGCACAGTGTCTTGGTTATAGCATGTAGCTGGATTTTCTTTTGTTCATTCAGTGTGATAAATCCATCTTTAAATAAGTGACTCATATCCACTATATTTATTGCGAGCCATCTTGTTTTTGCTTTCTGTTTGCCATGATTTCCCCTTTTTTCTTTCCGTTCCCTTTGTCAGTGCTGTATGTTGAGCTGGATAGAACCGTGGAGGCCTCCGCCCCCTGCCCCTCTTTTTATTCCTCTACTGTCTGGAAGCTATTGGTTCTACTACTAATCATGTAATGATTTGCATTTAAATCTTAACATCATATGAATCACCTGAGGCAGGTGAGATGTCTCACGCTCAAAGATATTCAGACTTGGTTAGGGGCCCAGTGAAACTCCCTGGGATGTGCTTACTGGCTCTGAGTAGCCCACTTGGTGTGATGAATATACTCCTCAGTCAACCATTGCCACGGGGATAGGAGTGGTGGGGCAGCGGTACTCTCCTTGGTCACGCCTGTGTCATGGACCAACCTGGTAGTCAGGGGGAGGGAGTAGACTCACCCAAACAACGGAGCCTCATGCGAAGAGTTGACTCATTGGAAAAGACTCTGATGCTGGGAGGGAGCGGGGGCAGGAGGCGAAGGGGACGACCGAGGATGAGATGGCTGGATGGCATCACGGACTCGATGGACGTGAGTCTGAGTGAACTCCAGGAGTTGGCGACGCACAGGGAGGCCTGGCGTGCTGCGATTCATGGGGTCGCAGAGTCGGACACGACTGAGCGACTGAACTGAAACAACAGAGAGAATTCATGAGAAAGGGGTGTTATTGACAAAAGAGGGGGAACTAGAGGTCTGCCCAGGAAGATCCATCCTAAATATGTATGTACACAACAAAATTTCAAAACCTCCACCCGTCGGATTTTTCAGGCAAGAGTACTGGAGTGGGGTGCCATTGCCTTCTCCGGGTAGAAGAGGAGAGAGAGACAAATCCACAGGGGGGTGGAAAGTTCGCTACTTTGTTTTATTTTTCTCTGCAACACTGGAAAACTGGAGTATAATTAACTTTCACATCTGTGAAAAATTGGAAGATTAATAGCTCCTTGTGCTCATGGGAAGGAAATTATTTTTTTTCCATTCCATTATTCTGATTTAGCGTTTAATGGGCCATAGAAGTGGCTGCAAGAGGAAAAGAGAAGCAGAGAGTGCCTTTGAGATTGAGCAAGGATTGAGCAAGAAGGGAGGGATTTCACCCAGAGGAAGAGAGGTCAGAGATGGGAGTGGAAGTGAGTCTAAGAGTGGAGGAGCCACACACCGCTGAGAAGTGATGAGGCCTCCCCCGACTGGCAGTGTGGACTCACTGTGGGAAAGCTTGGCAAGGAGAATCAGTGGGGAAGGGGGGTCCTAATGAACAATCCTCTACTTAGCCTAAGAAATGGCAAGTTTAGTTCTCCTCTTCCAAAGATACAGGCATTTCACTGGAATTGTACTTAACCTATATAAACTTGAGAAAGACATGGGCTTCCCTAGCAGCTCAGCTGGTAACGAATCCGCCTGCAATGTAGGAGACCCCAGTTTGATTTCTGGGTTGGGAAGATCCACTGGAGGAGGGGTAGGCTACCCACTCCAGTATGCTGGCCTGGAGAATTCCATGGACTGTATGGTATGGTCCACGGGGTTACAAAAGAGTTGGACACGACTGACTTTCACTTTTATAGACACTAGGAATAAAGGAATACAGTAATTAGCTACTTAATGTTCAGGTCTGCCCTATTTTACTTAACATTTGTAGACTAGAAGCATCTTTAATAATCAACATTTTGTTAGCATTTTTACTCTGCATTTTAAAAAAAGTCAGTTCAATTCATTTTCCAGCTTCATGAAATCAATCATGACTTTTAAATGACCTAGTTCACCATAAAGGTTTGAATTCTGCACTAGATATCTTTATTTGTTTAATATTTAAAATATAGTTGATACTTTCCTATGTGCCTTTAGCAGTTACTAAGTTTATCAATTCTCTGAAATAAGTATTCTTGTGGGGAGGATTTTCATGTTTGACATACATCATGGTGGAGTTTTGATCTGTCTCAAAACATCGGAAGCATTTTAAAGATTACTGAGAATCAAGTATTTACAGTTAAGCTACTTGCGTTTTTTCCTATTTTATGGGACCTATCTGTTTACCTAGAGTAATGTGTGTTACATGCATAGTTGTTGCTGAAACTGACAAACAAACTGACAAGCGTGCATTCTCCGTGGGCCATCACAGCTGCAGTTAGACTTAGGGCACCCAGCAAGCAGATCAGACCCAAAGCAGTGGCTTGTAGTTTTTCTTCATAGACTATTTCTCTGCAGTCAGTGTCTCAGATTAATTTGCTGCATAAGCCAAAGAGCCACAGTTCATTTTTTGGAGACATTGGTGCCGTAATCAGAGAATTAGGAAATGTAGAAAAGTAGAGTTTGATGCCAGTGACAGTAAATCAGGAGTTTTTCATTTTTTTCCTTCTTATTATAAAGGTCCTTAGATACTACAGTGATTTTTCTAAAGAAAGAAATTTATTTCAGAAATTATAAGACTTGAAAGTCAAAATTACTCCTTTATCCAGGGGGTACAGAATGGAGGTTGTGTTAGCAGGCATGAAAGCAACATGAATCCTGTCATTTATCTCCATAAGAGCTCTTGGGTGGCCAGGTGTATTGTCAATGAGTAATCATATTTTGAAAGAAATATTTTTTTCTGAGCAGGAGGTCTCAACAATGAGCCTGCAATATTCAGTATATCCTGTTATAAGCTGTCATCCAGGCTTCATTTTTCTGTTTATAGAGCATAGGCAGAGTAGATTTGGCATAAGTCTTAAGGGCTCTAGGATTTTCAGAATGGTAAATGAGCATTGGCTTCAGCTTAGAGTCACCAGCTTCATTAGTCTCTAACAAGGGAGTCAGCCTGTCTTTGAAGCTTTGAAGCCAGACATTGTCTTCCCCCCTTCAGCTATGAAAGTCCTGGATGGTGTCTTCTCCCAGTAGAAGGCTGTTTTGTCTACACTGAAAATCTGTTGTTCAGAGTAGCCTCCTGTCTCTTTATCTTAGTTAGGCTTTCTGGATGACTTGCTGCAGCTTTTATATCAGCATTTACTGCTTCACCTTTCACTTGGATGTTATGGAGATGACTTCTTCCCTTAATCCCCAGGAGCCAACCTATACTATCTCCAAACTTTTCTTCTGCAGCTTTCTCACCTCTCCCAGCCTTCACAGAATTGAAAAGAGTTAGGGCCTTGCTCTGGGTTAAGCTTTGGCTTAAGGAAACGTTGGAGCAGTTTTGATCTCCTATCCAGAGAGACCGTGAAAACTTTCTCCATGTCGGCAAGAAGCTGTTGGGCTTTCTCATCACTGTGTGTTCACTGGAGCAGCAACTTGTTTTAATATACTATTCTGGCTGCACTGGGTCTTCATTGGTGCGCCTGGGCTTTCTCTAGCTGTGGCGAGCAGGGGTTACTCTCTAGCAGGAGTATGTGGGCTTCTCACTGTGGTAGCTTCTCTTGCTGTAGAGCACCAGCTCTAGAGCCTACAAACTTCAGTGGCTGCGGATCTCAGGCTCTAGAGCACGGGCTTGGTAGTTGTGGCACATGGGCTTTGCTGTCCCGCAGCACTGAGAATCTTCCTGCACCAGGGATCGAACCCATGTCCCCTGCATTGGCAGGCAGATTCCCAACCACTGCTACTCCAGGGAAGTCCTGGAGGAGGGAGTGAGATGGGGGAATCGTCAGAACATACACGTTTGATTAGGTTGAGTGTGGTTTGTGGTTCCCCCAGACAGTTACAATAGTAATGTCAAAGATCACAGATCACAATCACCATCACAAATATAGTACTCATGAAAAAGTTGGAAATACTATGAGAATTACCAAAATGTGACAGAGAAATGTGAAAAGAAGAGAAGTGAAAGCAAAGGAGAAAAGGAAAGATACACCCATTTGAAAGCAGAGTTCCAAAGAAGAGCAAGGAGAGATAAGAAAGCCCTCCTCAGTGATCAGTGCAAAGAAATGGAGGAACAAAATAAAATGGGAAAGACTAGAGATCTCTTCAAGAAAATTAGAGATACCAAGGGAACGTTTCATGCAAAGATGGGCACAAGAAAGGACAGAAATGGTATGGACCTAACAGAAGCAGAAGATATTAAGAGGTTGCAAGAATACACAGAACTGTACAAGAAAGATCTTCATGACCCAGATAATCATGATGGTGTGATCATTCACCTAGAGCCAGACATCCTGGAATGCGAAATCAAGTGGGCCTTAGAAAGTATCACTACAAACAAAGCTAGTGGAGGTGATGGAATTCCAGTTGAGCTATTTCAAATCCTGAAAGATGATGCTGTGAAAGTGCTACACTCAATATGCCAGGAAGTTTGGAAAACTCAGCAGTGGCCACAGGACTGGAAAAGGTCAGTTTTCATTCCAGTCTCAAAGAAAGGTAATGCCAAAGAATGCTCAAACTACCACACAATTGCACTCACCTCACATGCTAGCAAAGTAATGCTCAAAATTCTCCAAGCCAGGCTTCAACATTACATGAACCATGAACTTCCAGATGTTCAAGCTAGATTTAGAAAAGGCAGAGGAACCAGAGACCAAATTGCCAACATTCGTTGGATCATTGAAAAAGCAAGAGAGTTCCAGAAAAATATCTACTTCTGCTTTATTGACTATGCCAAAGCCTTTGACCGTGTGGATCACAACAAACTGTGGAAAATTCTGAAAGAGACGGAAATACCAGACCACCTGACCTGGCTCCTGAGAAATCTGCATGCAGGTCAGGAAGCAAAAGTTAGAACTGGACATGGAACGACAGACTGGTTCCAAATCAGGAAAGGAGTACGTCAAGGCTGTATATTGTCACCCTGCTTATTTAACTTATATGCAGAGTACAACATGAGAAACGCTGGACTGGATGAAGCACAAGCTGGAATCAAGATTGCCGGGAGAAATATCAATCACCTCAGATATGCAGATGACACCACCCGCAGAAAGTGAAGAAGAACTAAAGAGCCTCTTGATGAAAGTAAAAGAGGAGAGTGAAAAAGTTGGCTTAAAAGCTCAAAATTCAGAAAACGAAGTTCATGGCATCTGGTCCCATCACTTCATGGGAAATAGATGGGGAAACAGTGGAAACAGTGACAGACTTTATTTTTAGGGGCTCCAAAATCACTGCAGATGGTGACTGCAGCCATGAAATTAAGTGTCGCTTGCTCCTTGGAAAAAAAGTTATGACCAACCTAGACAGCTCATTAAAAAGCAGAGACATTACTTTGCCAACAAAGATCCATCTAGTCAAGGCTTTGGTTTTTCCAGTAATCATGTATGGATGTAAGAGTTGAACTATAAAGAAAGCCAAACGTAGAAGAATTGATGCTTTTGAACTGTGGTGCTAGAGAAGACTCTTGAGAGTCCCTTGGACTGCAAGGAGATCCAACAGTCCTGAATATTCATTGGAAGAACTGATGCTGAATCTGAACTCCAATACTTTGGCCACCTGATGTGAAGAACTGACTCATTAGAAAAGACCCTGATGCTGGGAATGATTGAAGGTGGGAGAAGAAGGGGATGACAGAAGATGAGAGGGTTGGATGGCATCACCGACTCAATGGACATGAGTTTGAGTAAGCTCTGGGAGTTGGTGATGGATGGAGAGGCCTGGAGTACTGTAGTCGATAGAGTCGCAAAGAAACAGACACGACTGAGCGACTGAACTGAACTGAACTGACAGACAGACCTAAAGTGAACAAATGCTATTGGAAAAATGGCACTGATAGACCTCCTTGACACAAGGTTGCTACAAACATTCAATCTGTAAAAAACATAATATCTGCAAAACACATTAAAGATGAAACATAATAAAATGAGATATGTCTATAGACAAGTTAGGAACATTTTTTTTCCTGGCACCCTGCTTGATGAGAGCTCTCTAATCAATGCAATATTTCCTTGAACACAGCTTTCATTTCCACCCACTGAGTGGTCAGAACTAAGGCGAAGGTTTACTCTCAGACCTTCAAAAAATTCTTGTGCCCTGCAAACATTTGAGTAGCTGCTAATCACTTTACTCCTGCTGCAGAAATTACAACACACTTCTTTAAAAGGCAGGGGAAAGAAATAGATCTTCTGATTCCACATCATTGGACTTTGATGGGTCAGTAATCTTCCAACCCAAGGGACCATGAAACCCCATGTGCCTGCGAGAAGCCCTGGAGCATGAGTGGGGAAGGAATTGAAAGAGTCTGAGAGGGAAAACAGATAGAAAGAAAGAGGAAGGAGAGAAGGAAGAAAAAGAGAGAAAGAGAGTAAAGGAAGGGGGAAAAAGAGGTAAAGACAGAAAGAGAATTGTTTAGTGTGAATATTCATGCGTTCATCTCTTGTACAAATCCTTATTGAATGTAGAAAATTGCTTGGCACCAGACCTCACGTGTTGGTTTCCATGATGGTCTGACGTGGTGGCAAATATCAGTAGCTTGAGCTGAGTCAGGAAATTCACCAAAATCAGGAGAGTCATGGTATTAGTCAGGGTCGTTCTAAAAATTTTAAAGTTACACCCAAGAGGAAGAATCCTCTGGTCTGAATTTCTTTCCACTTGTGAAATTCTCTGCTTTGTGTCCAAAGTGAAGAACACACCAGCAGTAGCTACTTGTCCATCAGATGTTTTGCAGCCAGTTTCTGCTGTGGCATATTTTAAGTTAGATGTTATTCTTCTGTTGCTCTCAGAGCATTAGCCCACAGAAGGGTCTGGCTTCTGTGATGACTGCCACAGAAGCACATGCAGGCAATGTCTCATCGATATTAACCTTTCTTAAATGTCCATCACGCTTGCAGATTTCATGAAGCCAGGTCTACATCATTTTTATTCATCATTATACCATCATCACCCTGCATAGTAGAAGCTCAGTAAATATTTCTTGAATATTCAACTTAATACTATTGGAAAATCCAACCTACAGTCATAGCAATGACAGAAAAGAAAGCACTAAACAGACTTGTAATTATCATTATTAGGTACTGAAAGAGCTCTGTTACAAAGAAGTTAGGAAGCCCATAAGGCACAATGTCTAGTGCACAAGTGATATGATTTATACATTCACCAGTATCTAAAAAAGGATGTTGAATAAAATTAACAAGTAACATCCATAGAATAACAGCATAAATCCTCTCTAGTTTTGTAAAAGAAAATGTTCAACATAATCAGTTCCTTATTATTAGTTACAAATAGCTTATAGTATATCCATATTGATTAAGGACCAGCAAGGTAAACTATAGCAATAATTGTAGACTAATTTCAAAATATTCAGTGGAAATTATTTCAGACTCTTTTTTGGGGTTTTATATTTCTTTTTTCAAGAATACTACCAGCATGTTTCAATGCAATTAAATATTGTACATCATTTTTAATTGAGATGTAATTGACATATAATGTTGTATCAGTTTCTTTCTTTCTTTTTTTTTTTTTACTTTATTTTACTTTACAATACTGTATTGGTTTTGCCATACATCAACATGAATCCACCACAGGTGTACACGTGTTCCCAATCCTGAAACCCCCTCCCACTTCCCCCCTCATACCATCTCTCGGGTCATCCCAGTGCACCAGCCCCAAGCATCCTGTATCCTGCATCGAACCTAGACTGGTGATTCATTTCTTATATGATATTATACATGTTTCAATGCCATTCTCCCAAATCATCCCACCCTCTCCCTCTCCCACAGAGTCCAAAAGACTGTTCTATACATCTGTGTCTCTTTTGCTATCTTGCATACAGGGTTACTGTTACAATGTTTCTAAATTCCATATATATGTGTTAGTATACTGTATTGGTGTTTTTCTTTCTGGCTTACTTCACTCTGTATAATTAATTTTGTATTAGTTTCAAGTGCACAACAATGTATATATTACAAAATGATCACCACAGTAAGTCTAGTTAGCATCCATCATCACACATAGTTACACGTTTTTGTTTTTGTTTTTTCTGGTGATGAGAACTTTAAAGATTTACTCTCTTCACAGTGCTATCGAGGGTAGTCAGCGTGCTGTGCATTGCATCCCTGGGACCTGTAACTGGGAGTCTGCACCATCGGATGACTCTCGGCCTCCCCCTCTGGCAACCGTCAGCTCTCCGTTTCTATGTTTGGTATTTAAAGAGTCTACATGTAAGTGGAATTTGTCTTTCTCTGTTTGACTTCATTTCACTAAACATAATGCCCTCAAGGTTCATTCATGTGTCACAAACGGCAGGATTTCTGTGTATCTATGTCCAAGTTTCCTACATCCGTTTTCCATCAATGGACACAGATTATTTCCATTTCTCGGTCACTGTAAATAAAGGGGCAGTGAACACTGGGGCACAGATGTCTTCCTGAGTTAGTGATTTGTCTCCTTTGGATAAATACCCAGGAGTGGAACTTCTAGAGCATACGGCCCCTCTAGTTTGACTTTTTGAACAACCTCCATACTGTTTGCACAGTCCCTGCAATGAGAGGTACTCCCAGAGTGTACAAGGGCGTGTACACTTTGATCCACATCCTCGCCAGCACTTGTCACTTCTTGTCTTTCTGGTGATAGCCCTTCCTGGTTTCTTCCTCCCTTTTGCTGCCTGAAATGCATCTGTGCTTTGGACCAAGAGGAGGAGAGTCACACCCTAGAGATAACGGAAGGCTCAGAGGAAAGGCCTTGAGCCCCACCAGCCCGAGACGCCCACCTGTGGACTTTCTATCTCCTTGTGAGACATTTAGTTGCAGCTGAACCAATCTGAGTTATATAAACACTGATGCCATGTTATCCTTTTATACACACGTATCTCTTTTCTTAGCTTTATTATGTGTCCCTTGAGGAGGAACGTGATGGCCAAGAACTTCTGGGTATCCCATTTAATATCTAGCTTGGCGATTGGCTTTCCCAACGGTCTGATCCAGGACCAAGGTCTGGGGAGTATGTCTCACGTGTCTGCTTTGTAAAAATCAAAGAGACTAAGCATTGGTGTTTGTCTCCAGTGGTCACCACAGGGCTGGAGTCATGCACCTGCGTCAATCAATGACTGCAGGCCTAGATTTAGAAACAGCTTGCACTGTCTGGAAGCGAGTTTCTTTTGGAGATTATTACCCAGCTCAGTGTTGTCAGAAATGCTTTTGACAAGTCTGCTGTCTCCCACCCTAACTCACGCCTTCACTTCCAAACCCTCTGCTTCTTGTCTGGGACCCTGTGCATCCCCAGGAATCAACCAAGTTAACCTGCACCGAGGATCTGTCCACTATGGTGCGCTATGGTGGTTAGCAAAGACTGTCACTTGGGGAGGAAAGCACATTTATTTCAAGATTAAAAATAGTGCCTGTCTACTGGCATTTTCACAGAATTCACACCATGGAACTCACGTCCCCTTATTCATGGCTCCTCTCTCCTTTGTTGACCCTCATCCGCCAAAGTGTCCTAAGAGACGGCTTTCTGTCTGGCCCTTGCATGAAAGGGTCGGTGCTCACAGAAATGATGTAATTCCTTAGGTGATGGAGCGAAATGAGGAGGCTTGGCCACTGAAATGTTTGGTGTGTGTGTGTGTGCTTACTGGCTCAGTCATGTCTGACTCTTTGCAACCCCATGGACTGTAGCCCACCAGCCTTCTTTGTCCATGGGATTCTCCAGGCAAGAATACTGGAGTGGGTTACCATGTCCTCCTCCAGGGGATCCTCCCAACCCAGGGATCGAACCCAGACCTCCCAGGGAAGCCTAAAATATTTGGTAGAATAGTCAAAACAGAATTTGGGCAAATTTGTAGATAAGTTTATTTATTTTTTTTAAAAAATTATATAGACCATTTTAAAAGCACGACATGACTGAGTGACTGAACTGAACTGAGACATTCATTATTTCCAGGCTCCATACGCTGTGAGCTGATCTTCCTGAATACAGAGATTGTCTGTGTATGTATTTAGTAGTTCAGTCCCATCTGACTCTTTGCAACCACATGGACTATAGGCGATCAGGCTCCTCCTCCATGAGATTCTCCAGGCAAGAATACTGGAATGGGTTGCCATTTCCTTCTCCAGGGTATCTTCCAGACCCAGGGATTGAACCCATGTCTCCTGCATTGCAGGCAGATTCTTTACCACTGAGTCACCTGGGAAGATAAGAGTGTAGGCATGGGGGTGGGGAAACACGCGGCTGAGTGGCCCTTAGTTCTCTGCTCCCCGCAGAGATGGCCCCAAGTTACAACCTATGTAGGAGAAATCAGTGAGGCTCCGTTTTCCAGAACACCCCACAGGTGAGTGATGCCCCGTGTTACCTGAGCAGCTGGCCTGGCCCCAGGTCCCTGCTCTCGAAACCACCTCTCCCTACACAAAAAGCCACAGCCCCTCAGCATCCTACTTAACACACTCTGCTGTTGTGTCCTAACCTGCTTATCTGCCTCCCTTACCCAGTAGGCCATCTGCTCTGATGGGCCATCTGTTTCTAAGGCAGGCTTTCCACTTCCAGACCTCTAAGCCTCCCTTCCCTCCCCTCTGCCTGTCAAACTACCACACCCTTCGAGCCTGCTCATATGTCACCTCCTCCAGGAAGCCTGCTCTGAATCCTCCACTTGGGGTTAACCATGAGCTAACATAGTGGCTTTCACTTCAAATGGCTTGTACCTCTGCTCTGTACTTGACCTCCTTTGGTCTTGCTCACCAGAGGCCACTCCTGGAGAGCTGGCTTATCACTCTTCTCCCTCATCCCAGGTGTGCTCAGCAATGTTGAAAGATGACCAGGCCTATCTTGTGAAAGCCCTATGTGGCCTCTCTTGGCACTGGAGAGTCTGAACCTGTCTTTAAGATTCTGCATGATCTGACCTCTTTCCTGCCTTGTCTGTAAAGTGCTCAAGAGTAAGGACCAGAGGAAGACACACTGTGTGGGAATCAGCTCAAATAACTGGGCAAGCAGAGGTGAAATGGCTCAGCCCTCATCCCCTGCACTTGGGGCTTATGGAGGCTGCCAGGCTGGACCACTGGAGTGGCCTGGAGGAAAGGCCTTTCATTTTCCTTGCAGGAGGAANGCTCAAGAGTAAGGACCAGAGGAAGACACACTGTGTGGGAATCAGCTCAAATAACTGGGCAAGCAGAGGTGAAATGGCTCAGCCCTCATCCCCTGCACTTGGGGCTTATGGAGGCTGCCAGGCTGGACCACTGGAGTGGCCTGGAGGAAAGGCCTTTCATTTTCCTTGCAGGAGGAATGAAGTAAAGAAATCAACAAGGACCTACTGTATAGCACAGGGAATGCTACTCAGTATTCTATGATGACCTATATAGGAAAAGAATCTAAAAAAGAATGGATATATCTGAACATATGCATTTCCCTGATGGCTCAGATGATAAAGGATCTGCCTGTAAGGCAAGAGACCTGGGTTCAATCCCTGGGTTGGGAAGCCTAGAGAAGGGAATGGAAACCCACTCCAGTGTTCTTGCCTGGAGGATCCCATGGACAGAGGAGCCTGGTGGGCTACATACAGTCCATGGGGTTGCAAAGAGTCAGACACAACTGAGCAACTAACATACATATACATACCTGAATTACTTTGCTATACACCTGAAATGAATGCAACATTGTAAATCAACTATACCCCAATATAAAATAAAAATTAAATTAAAAATTAAAAAGAAAGATGAGCCCTTAGAGATGTCTCCCTTCTCTCCTCTTGGAAGGGGTTAGACACATAGGAACAATAACCCCTTCCCCTCTGACACTGTCTCGCTCCTACTAACTCAAGGACCTCTAAGAATAACTCCCTGGAAGAGTGCTTTGCAGCTATGGGAAGTCCCCACAGTCCTTCCTGACCCCTTGGCCTAAATTGTCTGCTATATCCGGCTTCATGGGCTTCTAAAGGAAATGTCCACATACTTGGGATATGATTCTATCTGATGCCAACCTGATACTAACGGCAGCTTCAAAACTCCCCAGGGAGGTGGGATTCATAAATGAGAAGCAGCCAAAGTCACTGACCTAGAGTCCCTGGCCAAGGAAGTTGTAGAGACATCTGGTCTACCAACCTTGGCCATGGGCTTGTTGCAAGCTGTTTTCTTTATCTGTAAAATAATGGGGTGGAGTAGTTAGAAGGAGAGTTGGATTCTCAAACTTTTTTCCTCTTGGCCATGAGGAAGAACACCTTTCTTCAATGAAATGCTGGCAGAAGAAGCCAACGATGTGAGGATACCCTTGGAGCTTCTGCTGTGTTTGAAACAGAAAATGGGACCCTTTTCCTCATACTCCTTTCTTAGCCTAAGCAGAAACCCCATGGCTCCTTTGGGCTCTGTTTAAAAACCCATCAATATGACCCAGCCATTCTACTTCTGGGTATTAACCAAAGAAAAATGAGCAAAACGTTGTATACAAATGTTCATCACAGCCTTTTTTGGTAATAACCTCAAACCAGAAGCAACCATGATGTCCATTAACTGGTGAATGAATAAGCAAATTATGTATTTGTACAATGGACTACTGCTAGGCAACAAAAAGAGTGAATGAACGATTGATAAATGCAATGGCATGAATGGACCTGAAATCATGATGCTGAGTTAAAGGAGGCCAAACCAGCAAAAGTGTCTGCCATACAACTCCATTTATATGAAACTCTAGGAAATGCAAACTAACCCATAGTGACTAAAAGTAGATTGGTGGTTGCCAGGAAAGGAACAGGATGATTCCAAAGAGCACTTGGAAACCTTAAGAGTGTTAGAGATATTTCATATCATGATGAAGGTGACAGTTTATAAGCGTATATACACATACCCAAACATATCAAGCTGTATACTTTAAATTTATTGCATGTTAATTATACATCAATAAAGTTGTAAAAAACAAATTCTAAAAAATGCCAGGAGATTGTTCTCTCTTGGAATGCTAACTTAAAAAGCACAAAAATTCTCATTAAGTTCTCACTAAAGCTAGTGCTGGGACCATGTTCCCAGCAGAGTCGTGTGGTAATGTTGGACCTGACCCCTGTCTGCTAGTGCTCAATGACCCAGGCAGCGAGAGCCTGCAGAGTATCCAGGAGGCCCCCAGAGAAACCCTCGTTGCCCTTCTGCTGGCAAATAGCATCGGAACCCACACTTTTCCGTTTTCAAGTGACTGCAAGTGAGAGTCCCACTAGTCTGGTGTGTCGTCACCAGCAGGCCGGGTCTTGCTCCCGTTAATGAGCCTTTCAAAAAATATCCAGCTCCCACCTCCATCCTCACCGATTTTTGTTTCTGATTAATGTTTAAATTGTCTTCTTGGAAGAACTTGTTCCCACTTAGGACTTGCTGAAGATGATATCAGAGGACCTGTTCCCTGGAGCTGCTTCTCCAGAAAAGGGGTCGCTGTGCAGTCAGCAGACAAAGCTGGGTGCTGGCTCAAGGATTTTCCAAACAGTGGAATGAAGTGGAAAAAACACTCTTATGCTGCCAGGTGGAAAACGGAGAAGGAAAGCAGACATTACTTCCTTTTCTGCCAACTGCCTCCAGGTTCCTGGCAGGACTCAGAGATTCACTAGGAAAGTACACAATAAGATTTCGGTTTGATTGCTTTCATTTTTGATTTTGAATTCTTTCTCAGTGCCTGTTAGAGCCTACTGCTCTGCTGGGTGCTGGACAGGAAGCTCATGGTTGATGATCTGATTAGAAACAAGACCTGGTGTAAGGAAGGACAAGTAAGGGGCAAGGCAGTCACGTGCGACTTCAAGGCCACACCAAATATGTTCTAAGTGTCTTTATGCCTCTAAAGTGTTTGGAATTAAAGAAAGAGGAAACCCATTGGCCTAGAATCATCAGGCAAGGAAGAAATGGTTAAGCCTTAGAAGACACAAAGAAGAGGAAGTAATGGTAAGAAAGTCCAAAGATAAAGACAGAAATAAGTATAGTAAGAAAAGTTGAGTGTGACAATAATTATGTAAAAATTGAAAAAATAAAAAACCAGAAATACATTAATTCTATATGTAAATATACCCCACCAGAAATATACATAAACTGTCTACAAGGAAATTCCTCAGATTGAAAATGAGGATAGTATCTGATGAGCTCATGGCATAATCAAGGAGGACTTTATGTATGTTTAAATATTTTATAATTAAGTCTTTTGAAGACTTCTGTGAAATTTTCTTTTATCGTTTATTTTTCAACTTTTAAATTATGATAAGTATACATAACATAAAATTTACTCCCGTAACTATTTGTATGTGTACAGTTCAGTAGCACTAAGTACGATCACATTGTTATACTATCATCATCACCAATCACCTCCCAAACTTTTTCATCATCCCAAATAGAAATTCTGTACAAAAATTAAACAATTACATCTCCTAGCCCTGGTAACTGAGACAGTCCTTTCCTAGACAGGTTGACAAGAAGTCTGGGGTCCCCAAGGAAGAGATAGGGGTCTGGAGTTCTAAGTCAGTTCAGATAAGTCACTCAGTCCTGTCTGACCTTTTGTGACCCTATGGACTGCAGCACACCAGGCCTCCCTGTCCATCACCAACTGCTCGAGCTTGCTCAAACTCATGTCCATTGAGTCGGTGACTCCATCCAATCATCTCATCCTCTGTCTTCCCCTTCTCCTGCTTTCAATCTTTCCCACCATCAGGGACTTTTCAAATGAGTCAACTCTTTGCATCAGGTGGTCAAAGTATTGGAGTTTCAGCTTCAGCATCAGTTCTCCCAATGAATATTCAGGACTGATTTCCTTTAAGGTGGACTGGCTGGATCTCTTTGCAGTCCAAGGGACTCTCAAGAGTTTTCTTCAACACCACAGTTCAAAAGCATCAATTCTTTGGCGCTCAACTTTCTTTATCGCCCAACTCTTACATCCATACATGATTACTGGAAAAACCAAAGCTTTGACCTTTGTTGGCAAAGTAATGTCTCCGCTTTTTAATAAGCTGTCTAGGTTGGTCATAACTTTTCTTCCAAGGAAAAAGCATCACTTAATTTCATGGCTACAGTCACCATTTGCAGTGATTTTGGAGCCCAATAAAATAAAGTCTGTTACTGTTTCCACTGTTTTCCCATCTACTTACCATGAAGTAAAGGGACCAAATGCCATGATCTTAATTTTCTGAATGTTGAGCTTTAAATCAACTTTTTCACTCTCCTCTTTCACTTTCATCAAGAGGCTCTTTAGTTCTTCTTCACTTTCTGCCATAAGGGTGGTGTCATCTGCATATCTGAGGTTATTGAAATTTCTCCTGGCAATCTTGATTCCAGCTTGTGCTTCCTCCAGCCCGGTGTTTCTCATGATGTACTCTGCATATAAGTTAAAGCAGGGTGACAATAAGTTGATGTACTCCTTTCCCCATTTGGAACCAATCTGTTGTTCCAAGTTCAGTTCTAACTGTTGCTTCCTCACCTGCATACAGATTTCTCAGGAGGCAGGTCAGATGGTCTGGTATTTCCGTCCCTTTCAGAATTTTCCACAGTTTATTGTGATCCACACAGTCAAAGGCTTTGGTATAGTCAAGAAAGCAGAAGTAGATGTTTTTCTAGAACTCTCTTGCTTTTTTGATGTTGGGAATTTGATCTCTGGTTCCTCTGCCTTTTCTAAATCCAGCTTGAACATCTGGAATTTCATGGTTCACGTATTGCTGAAGCCTGACTTGGAGAATTTTGAGTATTACTTTACTAGCATGTGAGATGAGTGCAATTGAGCGCTAGTTTGAGCATTCTTGGCATTGCCTTTCTTTGGGATTGGAATGAAAACCGACCTTTTCCAGTCCTGTGGCCACTGCTGGAGTTTTCCAAATTTGCTGGCATATTTAGTGCAGCACTTTCACAGCATCATCTTTTAGGATTTGAAATAGCTCAACTGGAATTCCATTACATTCTCTAGCTTTGTTCATAGTGATGCTTCCTAAGGCCCACTTCGAATTCCAGGATGTCTGGCTCTAGGTGAATGATCACACCATCGTGTTTATCTGGGTCGTGAAAGATCTTTTTTTGTACAATTTTGTGTATTCTTGCCACTTCTTCTTAGTATCTTCTGCTTCTGTTAGGTCCATACAATTTCTCCCCTTTATTGTGCCCATCTTTGCATGAAAAGTTCTCTTGGTATCTCTAATTTTCTTGAAAAGATCTCTAGTTTTTCCCATTCTACTGTTTTCCTCTATGTCTTTACATTGATCACTGAGGAACGTTTTCTTATCTCGCCTTGCTATTCTTTGGAACTCTGCATTTAAATGGGTATATCTTTCCTTTTCTCCTCTGCCTTTTGCTTCTCTTCTTTTCATAGCTGTTCATAAGGCCTCCTCAGACAATCATTTTGCCTTTTTGCTTTTCTTTTTCTTGGGGATGGCCTTGATCACTGTCTTCTGTACAATGTCACAAACCTCTGTCCATAGTTCTTCAGGCATTCTGTCTATCAGATCTAATCCCTTGAATCTATTTCTCACTTCCACTGTATAGTCATGAGGGATTTGATTTAGGTCATACCTGAATGGTCTAGCGGTTTTCCCTACTTTCTTCAATTTAAGTCTGAATTTGGCAGTAAGGAGTTCATGATCTGAGCCACAGTCAGCTCCCGGTCTTGTTTTTACTGACTGTATAGAGCTTCTCCTTTGGCTGCAAAGAATATAATCCATCTGATTTTGGTATTAACCATCTGGTGATGTCTGTGTGTAGAGTCTTCTCTTAGGTTGTTGGAAGAGGATGTTTGCTATGACCAATGCATTCTCTTGGCAAAACTCTATTAGCTTTTGCCCTGCTTCATTCTGTACTCTAAGGCCAAATTTGCCTGTTACTCCAGATAAAACCTGACTTCCTACTTTTACATTGCAGTCCCCTATAATGAAAAGGACATCTTTTTTGAGTGTTAGTTCTAGAAGATCTTGTAAGTCTTCATAGAACCATTCAACTTCAGCTTCTTCAGCATTACAGGTTGGGGCATAGACTTGGATAACTGTGATATTGAATGGTTTGCCTTGGAAACGAACAGAGATCATTCTGTCGTTTTTGAGATTGCATCCAAGTACTGCATTTCGGACTCTTTTGTTGACCATGATGGCTACTCCATTTCTTCTGAGGGATTCCTGCCCGCAGTAGTAGATATAATGGTCATCTGAGTTAAATTCACCCATTCCAGTCCATTTTAGTTCGNCAAGGCCACATATGTTATAAGTGGCAGCATTGACCATGTTCAGCCTTGACTGAGCCCAGACCCCCGAAAGGCCTTGAAAGCAGCTGTCTGAACAGAGGTTACTTTTCAGCAAGGCTGAGGTTCCCAGTTCTAATGCCCTTGCTTGAGTTCACACAATGAGTTAACAAATGATCTAGGATGCGAATCAGGTATCCTGTCTCCTGGGCCAGGGTGAGATGGTTGGAACAGCTTGGGCTGACAAGTCACCTTGGGCTGATCAGCATCTCTGCACACCAAGTCCCCCTCTGCAGAATCAGCATGGAAAATCCCCACCTCAGTTTGGAGTGAACAGTACTTGCAGACATGAACATAACGCCCCCGCGTTCACCCGACCACTGGTTAGGACTGAGTCACGCAGCTATGACTATTTCCCTGGCGATGGCACTGGCCTCTGTCACTAGCTCCTCCTTGTCTGCTGAGATAAGAAGTAAGCCTGTTTCCTCGATTGAACAGAGACACGGCTGGCAACAGGGCAGGCCCTTTAGATCTTTACTGTCACCTGCTCCCTTGTTTTTTCTTAAATTTATTTTTAACTGGAGGATGATTGCTTTAAAAGTCGTATTGGCTTCTGCCATACCGCAATGTGAATCGGCCACAGGTATGCGTACATCTCCTCTCTCGTGAACTTCCCTCCCATCCCTTTCTTGGTTTTTCTTGTTGTTTGTTTGTTTTTCAGTCTTGGCTGTACTTCTAGGCTTGTGGGGTTTCAGTTCCCCCACCAGGGATCAAACCCCAGGCCATGGCGGTAAAAGCCGAAACCCAAACCCCTAGACCAACAGCGAATTCCAACACCTGAGCTGTTGTTTGGAGTAGTCATCCAAACCCAAGGTTGGGTTCTGAGAACTGGGCTGAGATCTGGCCCAGAGCAGACTGACCACTGTGAGTGAGGGGGTGGCCGTCTAGTTACCAGTGTCTTGATTTGGTGAGGACTGAGGGGTTTTCCTGGGACGTGGAATTTTCAGTCCTAAAACCAGGACAGTGCTGGATGGCAGCAAGTCTAGGTCAGAGTGAATATCCTCAGGGATCTCTGGGCATTTGGAGGGAGGGGGCCTTGGTTGGCACTCATGTAGGTGCCAACAGTGAGGTGGCTGGGGATTTGCCCAGCTAATTGGCAGAAGTCTTCCCTCTCTGGCCAAGAGGAAAGCAGCCACCTTACTCTGTTGCATGAGGCTTGAAATCAGGTGACTTGACTAAGAGTGATCACAGCAACTATTGGAGGACACAAAGGTCACCCCACCCTTTGCTGAGACTCTGGGGTGCCCTCAGCTGCTCTGCTCCCTCCACCAGGAGCCCCACCAGCCACTCCCCAGAGAGAGACAGCTGCAGGGTGAACCCCAGTCTGCTGGAACCTGGGGCACAGGCTTCTCATTGCCAGGGTCTCTCCTAGGAGCTCGGGGACATTTTGTATGTGTGACTTTGCATTGTTTTTCTCAAAGAAGTCCCCAAACTGCGTAAGTGTCAAGGTCCATCAAAGCCTGGATCCACCCCTGGCTGAAGGCAGTGACTATCAAGGGGGAACTTGGGCCTCATCAAGGCAGGAAATTGTTCCCAGAAGAGAACTGAGGGCATTTCCAGCCCCAGAGCCTGAAGCCAGCTTTGGAGAGTCATTGCCCAGTGAAGAGGACAGAATCTGGAGCAATGAAGACGTCCCTGGTGGCTCAGATGGTGAAGAATCCGCCTGCAACGCAGGAGACCTCGGTTCGATCTCTTGGTTGGGAAGATCCCCTGGAGAAGGGAATGGCTACCCACTCCAGTATTCTCGCCTGCAGGATTCCACGGACAGAGGAGCCTGGCAGGCTACAGTCCATGGGGTCGCAAAGAGTCTGACACAACTGAGCGACTAACAACTTTCACTGGGGAAAGAAGCTGTGACCCTAAACTCCCACAGGGCAGAAAACTCAGCTCCTGCTGTGAGGGGGCCGGACGGTGGGGTTATAGAGAGTTGAGGGAGCCACGCCTCGGAAAGAGGGAGGCTGCCTGACTCCTTACAGCCCCTGGACTTTGGGTGGGTAATATCCTCCTGGAGGCTTTGTTCTCAGCCCTGGATTCTGGGAGAGGTGAAGCTAGCTGGCGCCCCCTAGGGCTCAAAGGCTGGAGTGCGCCCCGCTGAGCAGAAGGCACCTTGGGCCCCGCGCTGTGCGGCTGCGGGCAGGACACTTCCTCCCTCGGTCCTCAGCTCCCCCATCTGCGAAATGCCTGACACCTAAGAACCCGTCCAGCTGAGAAAGTTGATAAGATAAACTAGAAATTAAGCTTGCTACTCTCTTTCCATCCTCTGCAATAACTGACCTATACTATTAAAAAAAAAAAAAAAAAAGCGAAAATGGTCCAAGACATAGGGTGAAACTTTATCAGTCTGTGCATCTGCTCAAGGCAGGAACCCCAGGCAGGAAAGAATGGTCTTGACCTCCAGCTGCCCGACGGGCAGATAGAACGGGCAGCACTCGAGGAGACCGGACCTCAGTCCTGGCTGTTACCGCGCTCCGCTCAGTGCTGGTGGCAGGGGGAAGGGGGTGGGGGCGGTGAACGCCACTAGCAACGCCTACTCTGCTTCTTCTGAGGGTGTTGTAAGAATCAAATAGGAAAGAGCTTTGAAGGATAAAGTTCCACTCATACTTAACGGATTATTGTTTGCTTAATTCCTTGAAAGAAAATCACAGTGAGAACTTTCTCCATTCCGTGAGGGCTGAGTTTACCGAGAAGGGTTTCAACACCCTCCAGTGGGACTTTCACACCTGGCCCAGCCTGCTGGTGAACGCTCACCCTGGAGACATTGCAGCTGGATCTCACTGTTCTGTAAAGCGGCCAAATGTGGCCTTAGAGTATTGGCCTAAAACGTTCCCATGTTTATTGATTCACAGCCGGCTAGGGCCAGTCAGCCCAAAGGCTGCCAGTGCCAGACTCTTAACTGTTACACATCTAGCTACCTTAAATATCATCCAAAGAAACATTTTTAGCTCTTTAGAGCCTACCTGCGTGCATACCCCCATGAAACCACACTGAACATCTGCCAACCAGAGATAAGACAGACTCTGTAGTTATGAAAGGTCCCACGTCACTGTGCCTTTAGGGGCTCCCCCACCCTGACCTTTAGATCCCACATCACTGTGCCTTTAGGGGCTCCCCCACCCCGACCTTGCTTCTAAGCAACACTGCCTAGATATGTAAGCACACTCTCTGCTCCTCTGCCCCATCCTGGGGTTCTCTTGCCCAACCCCCTTTGAGGAGGTGGCCTTTGCCAGAGTATCCGGAAGGTCTTTTGCTAGGAGGTTCTTCGCCACTGACTGTCCTGGTATCTCCCAGTAAAGCTTGTGTGTGACTGCCTACCACAGATCTGTCCCTTCCTTCATCAACGCTTGTTGTTGTTCAGTTGCTAAGTCGTGTCCGACTCTTTGTGACCCCATGGACTGCAGCACGCCAGGCTTCCCTGTCCTTCACCATCTCCCGGAGCTTGCTCAAACTCATGTCCATTGAGTTGGTGATGTCATCCAACCATTCATCTTCTGTCATCCCCTTCTCCTCTCGCCCTCAATCTTCCCCAGCATGAAGGTCTTGTCCAATGAGTCAACTCTTCCCATCAGGTGGGCAAAGTATTGAAGCTTCAGCTTTGGCATCAGTCCTTCCAATGTCTATCCAGGGGTGCATGTGTGCTGGGTGATTCACAGCCCCCAGGCTCCTCTGTCCATGGGATTCTCCAGGCAAGAATACCGAAGTGGGTTGCCATGCCCTCCTCCAGGGAACCTTCCTGACTCAGGGATCGAACCCACAACTTCTGCAACTCCTGCATCGCAGGTGGATTCTTTACGGCTGAGCCACGGGAGGGGAAGCCCCGAATATTCAGGGTATCAACCCTAAAGTCCTTGAATTTATCATACTCACTCAGCCTCCACATGAATCAGAAAACCTCAGACATTTTCCCAGTGGCCCAGCTTAGGTGCTTATACAAACATCAGTAAGCCTCCTAAGTCTGGAAGTTCTCCACATGAAATTTTGGGGTGGGGGTAGCAGCTCCTGGAAACAGAAGGGCAAACCCCCAAACCTAGCACTCCAGGTGTCAGGTTTGTAAGGAAACTTGTGGTTAGACACACGTGCCTAGAGATGGGGATGGCTGCAGAGTCCACCAGCTTTGTGCCTGGGGTAGGATCAAGGTGGACAGGGCCCCAGGATGCTGTTCCCATAAGGTTGGAACTTGGCAGGTAATTTTACTCAGAAGAAATCACTGAAGAATGAGCATTGAAGCTGGAGGGATCTCTCATGGAGATCAAGCACTGCTTCATTTTACAGATAAGGAAATTTTAAGCTTGGGAAGTTATGTGAAGTGACTTTTTTGGTCACATACTCATTACTGGCAGAACTGGGGAGCCTCATCCATTACTTATCAACCATAATACCCTACTTAAACATGCACAGGGTCCGTTTGTACCAGCAAGCTACTTACATGATGTGCTATCAGAACAGGTACCTGAAGACTGGCCATTCACTTTATCTGACAGCTGTAAAATCGGGGCATCTCATTTCCCAGTCAGGGACTGGTTCAGTGTGAGAACTGTGTCAGCCGGTGTGTGTCCTCTCTAGCTACAAAGAACCCTGCGCAGTGTGGGTCTAGATCTGACATGGATCCCTTTCCTCAAGTAGAGACTGGGAATGAAGACATCCCAGGGAACAAAGGAGATAGAGACCGTATCCTGGTAACACTGTATGAGCTCCTGGGTCAAGCCTCACCTGAAGTCCTCCCAGGGCATTTCAGTCATGGAAGACCTGGAGTATCCCTTTCCTGCATAACAAATTTGAGTCAGATTTTCTGTCATTTGCAGGATACACGAGAGTGGCAAACCTGCCATCTCCCTGTGGTTATTTTCCACCATCATTCCCCCGCTGTGGTCCTTTGGATCCCTGATACAGATGGACCTCCTGCCATTCCCTCTTGTGATGCTCTCAAAGCTCAGCTTCATTTGACAAACATTTGCTGGACTTCTGCTGTATCCCAGGCCCTGTTTTATGCTTTGGGAGAGAAACAAGGATCATCATTAGGACACAGTTCCTGCTTTCAAGGAATTTATAGACTCAGAACATATTTTTAAATGAACCACGACACACAGAAATATGTGCACTTGAGTGCTAAGTCACTTCAGTCATGTCCGACTCTTTGCAACCCCATGGACTGTAGCCCCGCCAGACTCCTCTCTCCATGGGATTCTGCAGGCAAGGATACTGGAGTGGGTGGCCATTTCCTTCTCCAGGGGATCTTCCCAACCCAGGGATCGAACCTGCATCTCTTTTTTCTCCTGCATCGGCAGGCAGGTTCTTTACCGCTAGCGCCACTTGGGATGCTCAAGTCCTAAGTAAGATGCAGAGAGTGCCTAGGAAGAAGGCGTTCAGTGTGGGGAGATGAGGCTGGGACACTGAGTTATAAAGTGAGAGTGGCTTGGAAGCAAGGGCCTCTGGGGTGAGGACGACTTTCAGTTGGCCTGCTTTCCAGTGATGTGGGTCACTGGCACCCCTCCCCCAAGACTAATTCTTTGCGATGTGTGATGCCTTCTGGAGAGAAGTTTAGATTAAGTTCTTCAGAGGATGAGCTAAGGGCCTTCTGCTCATATGGGCTACTCTGGGGTTCTCAGGTTGGAGAAGAGATGAGTGTTTTCAAATGTATACTTTGCTGTTTATGTTTATATACGTGAGGATATTGTATTTATTTTTGTGAGGTCTTAGAAAACTGAGATAGGACCAATATGGGCAGACTTTGTTGGGTCCCAACTCTTTGGGACCCTGTGGACTGCAGCATGCCAGGCTCTGCTGTCCTCCACTGTCTCCCAGAGTTTGCTCAGATTCATGTCCATTGAGTCAGTGATGCTGTCTAACCATCTCATCTGCCGCTCCCTTCTCCTTTTGCTTTCGATCTTTCCCAGCATCAGGGCAGACTTTATGAGACTCTTTATAAGACCCTGGACGATCTGTCTAGTCTTTCCTCCTGCTGTCCCTGTGCCCGCTCCTCTCCTCTGCCTGTACAGGACACAAAGGAAGCTCAAGCAACACTGATCTACTTCCCAGGACACACGGATCCTCATCCCTCCACATCTTCCTCTTCCAGGAAGACCTCCTTCTTGTTCACCCCACAGGGCCTGCCCATCCTCTGCATCTCACCTAGAACCTTCCCACCCATTCCTGGGAGACCCTTGTTTTCTCCCTGCATCTGTCACATTCTTTATACACACTCTGTGGAGGGAGGGAAGGAGGGTGAGAGACCTGAAGACAGGAAAGCATGAAACTGAGAAACAGGAGGCTCTGCAGGGCCCAGGCCAGCGACGCTCAGTCAGACAGGTCTTTCTCTTCTCTGCTGCCAGTGAGGGCCCGGGGCCACAGCAGTCAGCCCTGTCACCCATTGGGAGTTCTGTTTAGAATGACGTCACCTGAGCCCCGAAATGCCACCAAGGCCCTTCTGGAAGGATCTGGTCCAGCTGGACCACCCCTGTCCAACTGCTAAAAGCACCCACAAGCCTCCAGCTACCTCAACAGCACGGTTGTCCTTGGATTGTGTTGTTATTGGTGGCAGAGATGTCTTCTCGCTGAGTTAGACAGTCTGGAACAGGAGCTGTGGATTTCCTTTTTGTAATTTTTAGTTGGAGGATAGTTGCTTTACAAATCTAGACAACAAAGGTACATATGGGTTTTTCCAGTAGTCATGTGTGCATGTGAGATTTGGACCATAAAGAAGACTGAGCTCCAGAGAACTGATGATTTTCAACTGTGGTGCTGGAGAAGACTCTAGAGAGTCCCTTGGACTGCAAGGAGATCCAACCAGTCAATCCTAAAGGAAATCAACCCTGAATATTCATTGTAAGGACTGATGCTGAAACTGAAGCTCCAGTACCTTGGCTACCTTATGTGAAGAGCAGACTCACTGGAAAAGACCCTGATGCTGGGAAAGACTGAGGGCAGAAGGAGAAGGAACAACAGAGGACGAGATAGTTGGATGGCATCACTGACTCGATGGACATGAGTTTCAGCAAACTCTGGGGGATAGTGAAGGACAGGGAAGCCTAGCGTGCTGCCGTCCATGAAAATGCATAGAGTCGGGCATGACTGAGTGAACAACAGTTGCTTTGCAGTGTTGTACCGGTACTGCCGTACAACAATGTGAACCAGCCGTAAATATACACATATCCTCTCGCTCTTGAGCCTCTCTCCTACCTTCCAACCCACCCCTCTGGGGTTATCACAGAGCACCAGGCTGAGCTCCCTGTGCTGTTTAACAACTTTCCACTAGGTATCTATTTTACACACTGCAATGTATATATTTCGATGGTACTCTTTAAGTTCATCCTACCCTCTTCTTCCCTCTCTGTAGCCACAAATCTTTTCTCTACAGCTGTGTCTCTATTCCTGCCCTACAAATAGGTTCATGGTACCATTTTTCTAGATTCCATATATATGCGTTAATATACATAGCACATGACCTGGCTTATAGAAGATATTCAATAAATTTATGTCGAATGAGTGAGTGAGTACAGAAATAAATGGATGAACCCTTCCTGTGGATGGAGACTGGAAATTAAAAAACCCTACTGAGTTCTGATTATTCTAACTATGGGCTTTGAAAATCTCTTCTTTCTCACTTGAAAAATGAGAACAGTGGACACCTGTGTTCGGGCTCAAGGATGTGGATTCTAAGAACACCGACCCTCCTTTGAGCGACAGGTTTCCCCACGTGAAGTGTGCTGCATGAGCTCTTAAAATGCTCTTTCAGTCTAATGACTCCCATTAGAGCCTTGGTCAGCCTGGAGGACCAGGGACCCCCACTCCAGTTCCTTCTTAATGCAAAGGCTCTTTGTGCCAACTTGCCCAGCATCCCAGGCTAGTTAGGGTAGAGTTGGATACCCGTCCAGTTCTTTCTACAAGACCACACTGCCCCATCCCACGAATGATGCTTAGAGGGCTGTAGACATTTAATATGCCGAGTGTACACCAGAGAGATGACTGCAGTTGCCAACTGAAATCTCGGGCCATAACATGGTGGGGCTGGATGGATAAAGGGGAACTGATTTCATTGGAAATGTAAAACCAAGAAAGAGACTGGTGAGACTTGTCGGCACCTATTTTGGGTTAGAAGAAGTGAGAGAGAAACTAGGAAATGAAGTGAAGGAAAGGAGTTTGAAAAGAGGTTATTACTAGAAGTGAATTGGCTGGACTTGGGGCCATTTCCTGCTTGTAGCTTTGTGTCATTCCCAGCAACAGGGTGTGGCCCTTGGATGGGAAGACTTGCTTAGCTGAAGTACAGAAGACTGAGTTGCTGGGCTAGGGGTTTGGGGTCAGTATGCTTTAACGTTAAGAGGGCAGAAGTTATGAACCTCTATTTCCACCTGACCTTCGTGAAGACTTTCCAGTTGGTGGAAAAGGAAGGTTGGCTTCCCTGGAAAGAAGATTTTAGAGTATGGCAGTGGCAGCTAACACATGTTAAGTTTCACAAAGCCTGCTCTTCACCCCATGGTTGAGACCAGAAGCTGTTCTCCAGAATGGGGAGAAACAGAAGATTTTAGTGTCAGATGTCTATGCCAAAAAATTTAGGAGTTTATTTTCCCTGGTTCCATTACCCCTAGAGATTTTGGCTTCAGCAGTACTTTCAGAGGCATGTTTCTGTGGTTAGGTGTTAGAACTCCAGTGGAAAAGCTGAGCACATTTCTTTCAGGCAACTTGTGGCAGACTCTGTTAGTTCGCTACCCCCAGAGTCTCTCCCAATCCCCTTCTGCCTTGTCGTTTCTCACTATCAAGGCTAAAATTTTTTACGTTTTCACTTCCACAGTCTTCCTTGCAAACAGGGTGAGCATATGGCCCTGTTCTAACTCATGAGATACAAGTGGACGCCTAATGGTGCTGGTGGTAAGGAACTAGCCTGCCAACACAAGAGACATAAGAGATGCGGGTTCCATCCCGAGGTTGGGAAGATCCTCTGGAGGAGGGCATTCTAGCCCACTCCAGTGTTATTGCCTGGAGAATCCCATGGACAGAGGAGTCTTGCAGGATATAGTCTGTAGCACACAAGAGGATAGAAGAAGTTAGGGGATTCTGAGAAAGTTTATATTTTCATAATAAACAAAACAGAGGGCCAACCTGGGATTTTTCCTTCCTCCTCCTACCCACTGTAAATGCAAATGTGATGGCTGGAACTACAGCAGCCATCACATCATTGTGAGGGAAGACCAAGAAAATTGCAGTGACATCTGCTCTGGCACAACTAGTTCACTGAATCAAGCCCTCTCCAGGCTTCTTGTCTTAAAAAAAAAGCCTTATTTTATTTTATTATTATTATTTTTTAATTTAAATTTTTACTTTATTTTACTTTACAGTACTGTATTGGTTTTGGCATACATTGACATGAATCCATCATGGGTGTACATGAACTCCCAAACATGAACCGCCCCCTCCCACCTCCCACCCCACATCATCCCTCCGGATCATCCCCATACACCAGCCCCAAGCATCCTGCATCCTGCATTGAACATAGACTGGCGATTTGTTTCTTACCTGATAGTATACATATTTCAATGCTATTCTCCCAAATCATCCCACCCTCTCCCTCTCCCTCTCCCTCAGAGTCCAAAAGTCCGCTCATCACATCTGTGACTCTTTTGCTGTCTTGCATACAGGGTCCTCATTACCATCTTTCTAAATTCCATATATATGTGTTAGTATACTGTATTGGTGTTTTTCTTTCTGGCTTACTTCACTCTGTATAATTGGTTCCAGTTTCATCCATCTTATTAGAACTGATTCAAATGTATTCTTTTTAATGGCTGAGTAATACTCCATTGTGTATATGTACCACAGCTTTCTTATCCATTCATCCGCTGATGGACATCTAGGTTGTTTCCATGTCCTGGCTATTATAAACAGTGCTG
>SJYX01002233.1:33504-56194 GCA_006410675.1 Oreotragus oreotragus
TTTTTTTTTTTTTTTTTTTTGTATGCTTTCATTTTTCTGATTAAACTTAGACTTTGACTTGAGTTTTTCACAGACAGAAGGCAGGCAGAGGATGTAAGGGGAAGGACCCTACATCTGTTGACCATCTATGGTTCCACTCTGTTCCACCATTGCATACTTAATAGACTATAGCATAGTGTAAACAACTTTTATAGGATCTGGGAAACCAATAAATTTATGTGGCTCAATTTATCAAGATACTTGCATGATTGCGGTAGTCTGGAATCAAACCCCGAACAGCTCTGATGTATGCTTCTACTAACTTAGGACCCACAGAAACTGTGATAGAGGAAATCTCAGTGTCATTTTAAATGCTGCTTGTGGTAATTATTATACCACAGAAGAAAACATTTGGGAAAGGGCCAGCTCCCAAGAACAGGCTCCAAACTGTAGGTTGGCTCTAGTACTTGGGTCTGGGGCTGATGAAGTTACGGTTTTCCCATGTGGCCCGTCCACTTTTCTTGGGTACAATTCCCTCCAGTAAGTGTATCCTAACCTAACAAGGTCTTCTACATAAAAAACACTCAAAAAATGAAACAGCTCTGAACATACTGTTCTGCTGAGTTTCATGACCTTTTATTGGTATTAGAGTCTTTAGAAATACCTTGTATGGAGCATTCATTCCAGATTCCATTGACTTGGAGACAAATTGGCTGTCCTCACTGGGGCACAGTCATTGTACTTAGAGACAATTTTGGCCTTCACAGTAGAGAAGCTTGTTTCCTGGTATTCTGGTTAGTTGTCATCCTTCCTTGTTTTCATTTGACATTCAAAATATATGCCTCCCTCTGAAATTTCTAGAAGAATAGATGAGTGAGGATAGCAAGTTAGATTTTGTTGGGCCTTTTGGCCCAGTGATATTTCAAAACATTTTTTCATGGTAAAAAGAGAGCTTGTTTACCTGAAGCTATTTGTAGTTTTTGTCTTTTGTGCCATGCCAATAAGCAATTCTCTGAAACCAACCTACAATTTTCTTTTCCTTTTAAAAAAACCTTTTTATTTTGTATTGAGGTATAGCCGATGAACAACATTGTGATAGTTTGGGGTGAACAGCGAAGGGACTCAGCCATACGTATACATGTATGCATTCTCTCCCAAACTCCCATCCCATCCAGGCTGCCATGTAATATTGAGCAAGGTTCTATGTGCTATACATAGCACAAAGACCTACAGAGGTCCTTGTTGGTGATCCACTTAAATATAGCAGTGTGTACAGGCAACCGTAAGTTCATTCTCCAAGTCTGTGAGTTTCTGTTTTAAGTTCGTTCGTATCATTTCTCTTTAGATTCCACATATAAGGTTTGTTATAGGAAATCCCTGTCTCTATCTGACTGACTTCTCTCAGTATGACAATCTCTAAGTCCATCATGTTGTTGCAAATGGTATTAGTTTATTCTTTTTAATGGATACCAGCCTACAATTTAAAACTGACGCTATCTGCCCAGAGAAAGCATCAGACCCCACAGGTGAGGGGCTCAGCCCTACAAGAATGTCCCTGTCCTCCCACCCCCACCCCTCTGCAGAGGCTAGTGGCAACTCCGGGTTGCCGTTCATTCTGACAACAGGCTATAGACTGGGGGTTTCAATGACTTCCTCCTTGGTCAATTACTTTTCCAGAGCAACTCACAGAAATCAGAGAAACATTTTACTTACTAGATCACCAGTATATTATAAAAGGCTACAACTCAGAAACAGCTAGAAGTAAGAAATGCACAGGACAAGGTGTGTGGAAGGGACGTGGAGTTTCCTTGCCCTCTCCAAGGACACGACTCTCCCAGCAACTCCATGTGTTTACCAACCCAGTTCAGTTCAGTTCAGTTCAGTTGCTCAGTCGTGTCCGACTCTTTGCGACCCCATGAATCGCAGCACGCCAGGCCTCCCTGTCCATCACCATCTCCNTTGAGCATTCTTTGGCATTGCCTTTCTTTGGAATTGGAATGAAAACTGACCTTTTCCAGTCCTGCGGCCACTGCTGAGTTTTCCAAATTTGCTGGCATATTGAGTGCAGCACTTTCACAGCATCATCTTCCAGGATTTGAAACAGCTCAACGGGAATTCCATCACCTCCACTAGCTTTGTTCTTAGTGATGCTTTCTAAGGCCCACTTGACTTCACATTCCAAGATGTCTGGCTCTAGATTAGTGATCACATCCTCATGATTATCTGGGTCGTGAAGATCTTTTCTGTACAGTTCTTCTGTGTATTCTTGCCACCTCTTCTTAATATCTTCTGCTTCTGTTAGGTCCATACCATTTCTATCCTTTATCGAGCCCATCTTTGCATGAAATGTTCCCTTGGTATCTCCAATTCTCTTGAAGAGATCTCTAGTCTTTCCCATTCTGTTGTTTTCCTCTATCTCTTTGCATTGATTGCTGAAGAAGGCTTTCTTATCTCTTCTTGCTATTCTTTGGAACTCTGCATTCAGATGCTTATATCTTTTCTTTTCTCCTTTGCTTTTCGCCTCTCTTCTTTTCAGTGCTATTTGTAAGGCTTCTCCAGACAGCCATTATTATGAACATTGGTGTACAGATATCTCTTCAAGACCTTGCTTTCAATTCTTGTGGGGATATACCTGTTAGGGGAAGCACACTGATTGAAGCCACCCACCCTGGCCAGGCACCATAGTAACCATTTGCATGAGTTGTTTAATGACAGGAGGTCCTGCTAAAGAACAGGGAACTAATAAGCCACCACCAACCGGAAGAATTCGGAAAAGGTCAAAAGGAGACACCACATGTCTGACCACCTCCCAGAATCCGTCTCTCTGGCATCCATCTTGGCTGAACAGGTGTGCACCACCAGAAAGGACTGGCTAAGGACAACCCGGAAACTCATCCCATCACCATAAACCCCGAGACTGCAAGCCGCGCGGCAGAGCAGCTCTCCTGGGTTCCCTTGCCCTCCTGCTCGCCACCCGGGCACCCTTTCCCAATAAAGTCTCTTGCTTTGTCAGCACATGTGTCTCCTCGGACAATTCATTTCCGAGTGTTAGACAAGAGCCCAGTTTTGGGCTTGGAAGGGGTTCCCCTTCCTGCAACATACCCAGAAAGGGAAGTGCTGCATCATATCGTAATCTGTGTTTTAATTTTTCAAGGAAACACCATACTTTTTTTCACAGCAGCTGCAGCATTTTACTCACCAACCGTGTACAAAGGTTTCAATTCCTCCAGTTCCTAGCCAACACTTCTTATTTTCTCTTTGCTTTTTTGGATAACAGCCATCCTAATAGATGAGAAGTGCTACCTCATTATGGTTTTGCTTTGCGCTTCCAGCATGTGAAAGGTAGAGGAGCATGAGAGAGAAAGGAAGTCCCATCAATTAATATGTTAAATAAGGAAGTTGCAACCCCTCCCCCACAGCCTCTGCCCAGGTTAAGGGCAGTTTGCAGGTGGGGGGCCTGCTTGTTTCCAAGTAGTGGGGAGGACACAGTTTTAGGCTGGGTCCAGACTTGCTTGGCTCTGGGCCCATTTCTAGAAATGCGCCTAAACAGCTGTTAATTAACCCATAGAGTTTAAGGAGACATTCAGGGGTATGAGCAGTCTGGCTGTCTTCACTTTACTGAGCTTTCCATTAGGAGAGTGAATTCAATACCTTTTTCTCCATGCCCACTCACCCCCATCTCCGGTCAGCTCTGTTACCAGGTTTCTGATCCAGTGAGGAGCTGCTCCATGTACGATGCCGCCAAAGTCAGAAGTAGTACTAAGATTTCTTGGCTGATGTTTGCTATCTTTGAGATCAAAAGCTCAAGGCATTTCAGTAAAATGACTCTCTCTTGATAAAAACACATTCTTGACTAATTTGTTCCAACAGAAAGCTGAACTGGAAAACTCCCACCTGCACCCTTTTTTGTCTCACTGGTTTCGAAATTCAGCTTCCTGGGGGTAACACAGTGTTTATTAGTTTAAAAAGAAATAAAATCCCCTTTAAGTTCCCAGAAAGAGCATGTTACTGTGCTGGGAGATTTCCAGTTGGGGAAAGTGACCTCCAAGTCATTTACTCAAAATCTTGAT
Source organism: Oreotragus oreotragus (assembly GCA_006410675.1). NCBI lineage: Eukaryota > Metazoa > Chordata > Mammalia > Artiodactyla > Bovidae > Oreotragus > Oreotragus oreotragus. The sequence continues at coordinate 37,554 of SJYX01002233.1, forward strand.
ACAGTTGCAATTCCATTCAAGAAGCTTGAAGAGCCCGCTTTTCCTCCTGAGGGGACTGTCATCTTTTCCACCTGGCAAATCTGCCCTTGAAGACCTGGCTCAGCTCAGTTCTGGAGCCACGAGCTGCAACAAACAACTCTGATGCCTGTGAGTCCAAGGGCCGGTGCTCCTCTACAAGAGAACCACCGCAGTGAGAAGCCTGGCAGCTGGGGGGTAGGCCCTGCTAGCTGCCACCAGAGAAAGCCCGCACACAGCCATGAAGAGCCAGTGCAGGAAAAAAAGAAAAGATCTGGCTCGGGCATCGTCTCCTTTGTAAAGCCTCTCTCAGCTCCTGAGAGAGTCCAGGAATTCGGAAGTCCCTCCTCCAGACTCAGGCAAGCACCTAGAGGGCACTTAGAACATCCAAGTCAGTTCCAGTGGAGACAGTCCCTTTCTCCTACCAGCCTGCTGCTGCTGCTGCTAAGTCACTTCAGTCGTGTCCGACTCTGTGTGACCCCATAGACGGCAGCCCCCCAGGCTCTGCCTAGAACCTTGCAAAGTGTCAGGCACATAACAGATCTTCAGAAATCTGTCTGTGAAGAGTTTTTACTTCATGCCGGGATCTCGGATTGGGTAGGAACCAGGCTGGACCAGGTTCCACTTTTTTTTTTTTTAATCTTGGTTTTCTTGGGGACAGGAGACTTGGGAAGAGGCCACCAGCAAGACTGCTGCTGGGATTGATGGTATCTCTGTGTCCAGTCCTCACAGGATGCTGCTTGCACAGTCAGCTTCTTTCACTTGCCATAGTCAGAATGGGGAAGAGGGTTTTCTATTGAGAAAAACCACAGCCTATAGTTTCAGGCACTTTCCCAGAAATCTGACCCCAGAATAGCACCTTGCCAAGCTTCTCTGGACCAGAATCAGTCTCTGCACTTACTGGGGACTTCCTGACTCTGGGAAAACAGGGGCTCCCTGGTGCCAGGGCCAAAAAAGGGCTGGAGACAAGCAAGGGGCTGCTGGGAGGCTGATATGCAGGTTCCCTCTCTGCTCAGATCACAGAGGGGAAGGCAAGCCCAGGAATCAGCCACTTAGGGGATGCCTGCTGGCTCCTGCCCCCTGCTCAGCCTGTTTAAGTGAAGTGAAGTAAGAAAGTGAAGTCGCTCCGTCGTGTCTGACTCTTTGCGACCCCATGGACTGTAGCCCACCAGGTTTCTCTGTCCATGGGATTCTCCAGGCAAGAATACTAGAGTGGGTTGCCATTTCCTTCTCCAGGGGATCTTCCCAACCCAGGGATCAAACCTGAGTCTCCTGCATTGCAGGCAGATGCTTTAACCTCTGAGCCACCAGGAAGCCCCTGCTCAGCCTGTTTAGGTAGCATGAACCTTCAGCCTGTTGCCTGACTCACTATAATCAGCTCATCCTCCCATCAGAATGTTAGCTTACCCACCTCCAAGTGAACATCTCATGCAAGGTGCTAGACACGTGCCTGTAAGTGGAGACATCCCGATTTTACAAGAACGGTCTTCATGCAGACGGCTTTCATGCAGGCTTGCTCTTGGCAGAATTTGGTTTAAGACTCACTTGTAACATGCCACTACGGGGAGAAATTAGGGGATAGGACCAATGGCCCCTATCTACTTCTCATTCTTAAAGCTTACTGAGAGAATATGCTGGAAGACCAACCAAATTAGCTTAGGTCGTTCCAGTGAGTTATGGAGTCATAGCTATCCTAACGTCAGAGTGAAAAGAAGGAAAAAAAACCTATCTTTGAAAATCCCTTAAATTTCCCCACAGTGGCATCACCTGAGGTTTTGTGTATATAACCTGTTGTTAGTTCCTGTCATAGCAGTGACAGTCAAAGCATCTCTAGGATCTTTATTATTTCTTTTTCAAGAACCTTGGCAAAACCATCAACCTATCTGCTTGGCCTCTTGCAGGTGGATTCTGCTGTCTTGGCCACTGGTCAGGAACCACTTTAAATGACCCACATGTTCATTGCCCAGGCCTTGCCAGCACTGTTTCAGATCCAGTGGCATCCATTGCTATCCGCCATTAGTTATGCAAGAGGAGTGATGTCTAGAGGTTAGGTTTAAATTCCAGCAAGTTAAAAGTGCTTAGGAACAATGTCTGTGCATTCCCTGTGTAGCTACAAGGAGGAGCCCTGAAGACCTAGGGACCTAGATACCAAAAGCCAGGATGAAGACAGCTATATGGGACCTTCAGACCTGGGCACAGGGACAGAAAACCAACACTTCTTCTTATTTAAAAAGAATGTGTGTGTGCATGCTGAGTTGCTTCAGTCATATACAACTCTTTGTGACCCTATAGACTGTAGCCCGCCAGGCTCCTCCATCCATGGGATTTTCCAGGCAAGAATACTGGAGTGGGTTGCCATTTCCTCCTCCAGGGGATCTTCCTGACCCAGGGACCAAACCTGCATCTCTGACGTCTCCTTCATTGGCGAACAGGTTCTTTACCCCTAGCACCACCTGCTGCTGCTGCTGCTGCTAAGTCACTTCAGTCGTGTCCGACTCTGTGTGACCCCATAGACGGCAGCCCACCAGGCTCCCCCATCCCTGGGATTCTCCAGGCAAGAATACTGGAGTGGGTTGCCATTTCCTTCTCCAATGCATGAAAGAGAAAAGTGAAAGTGAAGTCGCTCAGTCTGTCCGACTGCTAGCGACCCCATGGACTGCAGCCCACCAGGCTACTCTGTCCATTGGATTTTCCAGGCAAGAGTACTGGGGTGGGGTGCCATTGCCTTCCCCGAGCATCACCTGGGAAGCCCCTTTTAAAGAATAGCTCTCCTGAAAGTAAAAGTAAGAAACAGTGTTAAAGAAATTCCATCCTTTAATATTCTATAAACACTGGAACGACCATAGAGTTCCGAAGAACCTCTGTTGATGGCAGTGTGAGAGGGGGAAAACCACAGTGGAGCACATAGGATTTTCCTCCACTCTGATGTTAGCTAAGCAGAGACACAGAGCCAGGAGAGAATGCGCCCGAATGGCTGTGTTACAATGATGGGATTCTGAATGAGCGACCTTATCTCTTTTCTCTGTTTTACAACTTTCTGCAGTACGATTGTATTATTTTAATCATTCTGGAAAACTATAAATATAGGAAAGATATACAAAGAAGTTAGATAAGGCACTTCCCTCGTGGTCCAGTGGCTAAGACTCCATGCTCTCAGTGCTGGGGGCCCGATTTTGCTCCCTGGTCAGGCAACTAGATCCCACATGCCACAACTAAGAATTCATATGCCACAGCTAAGATCTGGCACAGCCAAATTAATTAAAATAAAAAGAAGTCATACAAAAGATGAAAACAATAATAGCAATTCAATCCAATTTCCAAATGCAGAGAGAGAGAAAGAAACTTGGTTCTTTAAATTCAAGCAAATTTAGAAAACGAAAAAAATATTTAAAAGGCCCAAAGCTGCTGAGCTGCTGTTATCTTGCAAATGTTGCTCAAAGACCAAGGTGTACTCCAGAAGGGTTAGGTCTAGTCTTACAAGGGTGGTGGGTATTGTAACATTTTTCTAGCTAATCACATTCATTTTCCCAATAAAAAAATTATTTCTAATATCTCATATGTTAATTACTGAACCATTTAGACTGCTGAAATTCTTGAACCTTGCTTTCACCACCTCTGGAATGTGGTGGTGGTGGTTTAATCACTAAGTTGTGTCCGACTCTTGCGACTTGTGGACTGGGAAACTAACAGGCTCCTCTGTCCGTGGGATTCTCCAGGCAAGATTACTGGAGTGGGTTGCCATTTCCTTCTCCAGGGGATATTCCAAACCCAGGAATTGAACCCAGATCTCCTACACTGCAGGCAGATTCTTTACCAACTGAACTACAAGGGAAGCCCTGGCGTGTGGACTGCCTCAGATGCTAACCGGCCACTCGCAGGATGTGCATTAAAGTCAAATGACAACCGGAAACAGCCAACATGTCTACCAACATGGGATTCCTTAAATAAAATGCGGGACCCTCATGCAATGAAACCCTCTGCTGAAGTGAAGACATTTAGAAGCTCTCTGGAAACTGGCGAGGAGAGACCTCCAGGATGAGATATTCCAAACCCAGGAATTGAACCCAGATCTCCTACACTGCAGGCAGATTCTTTACCAACTGAACTACAAGGGAAGCCCTGGCGTGTGGACTGCCTCAGATGCTAACCGGCCACTCGCAGGATGTGCATTAAAGTCAAATGACAACCGGAAACAGCCAACATGTCTACCAACATGGGATTCCTTAAATAAAATGCGGGACCCTCATGCAATGAAACCCTCTGCTGAAGTGAAGACATTTAGAAGCTCTCTGGAAACTGGCGAGGAGAGACCTCCAGGATGTAGGATTCAGTGAAGTGAGCAAGGTGCAGCTGTGGAGGCGAGAACTTGCCTCATTTTGTGTACCTGGAGGTGGAGGGGAAGGAGAACTTATATTTGCTTATATTAATAATTGCAGAAAGAATCTCTGGAAGAGTGTACAAGAAAAGAATAAGTTCACTCGGGATCGGTAAGGGTGGGAAAGGAGATGGGAAATTGGGCCGATGAGGGTAGAAATGGAAGCAAGAAACATTTTATACTTTAAATTTTGGGAGTGGGGGTGTGCCACGCAGCATGTGGGATCTCAGTTCCCCAACCAGAGATCAAACCCGAACCCTCTGTATTGGAAGAGCAGAGTCTTAACCACTGGACTGTCAGGCAAGTCCTTACTTCGATTTTTTTAACCATGTGAAGTGTGATAGTCCCTCAGTTGTGTCGACTCTTTGCGACCCCGTGACTGGCTCACCAGGCTTTTCTGTCCATGGGATTCTCCAGGCAAGAATACCGGAGTTGGTGGCCATTTCTTTCTACAGGGAATCCTCCAGACCCAGGGATCGCACCCAGGTCTCGTGCGTGGCAGGCAGACTCTTTACCATCTGAGCCACCAGGGAAGCTTTGTGTGTGTGTTTTTTTTTTTTTAGCATGTACATATATTACCTATTCTCAGGAAATAAGTATATGTTGATTTTCACATAAATGCATTCTACTGTCCATATCAACGTATCATAAATACATTCCAAAACATATGACAGTGACCTCAATCTTGCTGTCACTTTTAAGGTAGTGTTTCTCAAACCAGAGGGCCAAGTACACAAACCCACAGGATAAAGACTTGCTGAAGGTCTGGAGGGATGACAGATGTAGACATAAATCCAGAGTAGAATGTAGCTTTGCTAAAAGCCCTCCCAGCTTGCTGCATACTACCAACTGGTGGCCTTGTGTGGGGTGAGATAAGCAAAGGCCAGGGGTCTCTCTGTGCCCAGCATGATGTGAGGGGCAGATCCTTGTGAGTTCCATCTGTGTGGGGTTTACAGACTTTCCAAAGGCAATTCCATTTGGTCTCTGGAGCACCTCAGGGCAGTAGTAAACATCCAGTGAACCAGTAAAGTCTTTCAGTCACGTCCAGCTCTTTGTGACCCCATGGACTGTAGCCCACCAGGCTAATCCATCCATGGAATTTTCCAGGCAAGAGTACTGGAGTGGGTTGCCATTTCCTTCTCCAGGGAATCTTCCTGACCTGGGGATCGAACCCAGGTCTCCTACATTGCAGGCAGATGCTTTACCATCTGAGGTACCAGGGAAGCTGTCTTTGTTTTTAATAGGTAAAAAAAAAAAAAAAACCTAGGCTCCAAAGGCCACATGATTAAAGTTACTTGACTGGTAACTCCTAGATCAATTGCTTTAGATTGTTCTGACAACCTTGTCTAACTCAGTGAAACCAAGCCATGCCTGCGGGGCAACCCGAGACAGGCGGTCATGGTGGAGAGGGCTGACAGAACGTGGTCCACTGGAGAAGGGAATGGCAAGCCACTTCAGTATTCTTGCCTCGAGAACCCCATGAACAGTATGAAAAGGCAAAACGATAGGATACCAAAAGAGGAACTCCCTAGGTCATTAGGTGCCCAATATGCTACTGGAGATCAGTGGAGAAATAACTCCAGAAAGAATGAAGGGATGGAGCCAAAGCAAAAACAATACCCAGCTGTGGATGTGACTGGTGATAGAAGCAAGACCTGATGCTGTAAAGAGCAATATTGCATAGGAACCTGGAATGTCAGGTCCATGAATCAAGGCAAATTGGAAGTGGTCAAACAAGAGATGGCAAGGGTGAACGTCGACATTCTAGGAATCAGCGAACTAAAATGGACTGGAATGGGTGAATTTAACTCAGATACCATTATATCTACTACTGTGGGCAGGAATCCCTCAGAAGAAATGGAGCAGCCATCATGGTCAACTAAAGAGTCCGAAATGCAGTACTTGGATGCAATCTCAAAAATGACAGAATGATCTCTGTTCGTTTCCAAGGCAAACCATTCAATATCACAGTTATCCAAGTCTATGCCCCAACCAGTAACGCTGAAGAAGCTGAAGTTGAACGGTTTTATGAAGACCTACAAGACCTTGTAGAACTAACACCCAAAAAAGATGTCCTTTTCATTATAGGGGACTGGAATGCTAAAGTAGGAAGTCAAGAAACACCTGGAGTAACAGGCAAATTTGGCCTTGGAATGCGGAATGAAGCAGGGCAAAGACTAATAGAGTTTTGCCAAGAAAATGCACTGGTCATAGCAAACACCCTCTTCCAACAACACAAGAGAAGACTCTACACATGGACATCACCAGATGGTCAACACCGAAATCAGATTGATTATATTCTTTGCAGCCAAAGATGGAGAAACTCTCAGTCAACAAAAACAAGACCAGGAGCTGACTGTGGCTCAGATCATGAACTCCTTATTTCCAAATTCAGACTTAAATTGAAGAAAGTAGGGAAAACCGCTAGACCATTCAGGTATGACCTAAATCAAATCCCTTACCAACCCAGCAGCTCTCCAAATCCCATCATTCTGGGTGTTTGTGGAGGGTTCATTCAAAGGCAATGATCTAACCACTGGCCATGGGCTACAGGTTCAACCTCTATCCCCTCTCCCCTCCCATGAGGTCTAAGGGACGACTGAAACTTTCAATCCTCCAATCACAGTGTTGGTTCCTCTGGCAACCAGCCCCATCCTTAGGTGACCTGGGGACTATCAAAATATAATTCATTAATAAAAGACGTCTTGATCTGTCTCACCACTTTGGCAATTCCAAGGGTTTTAGAAGTTCTTTGCTAGAAATGGGAATAAAGACCAAATATTTCTTATTATAAATCACAATATCCCAGTCCACTCCCTGCTCTTCACACAGTCTTCCCTTATAGCAAATCGATCACACAGGTCAAAAGACACTGGCACATCACTAGAATGTCTTTCAGTTGTTAATAATTATGCAGCCTGTCATCATATCGTATGAAAGTGTCTCCCAGGGCAAGGCCACTTGGGTTTGCAGGCTTCTATTTCTACCTTGTCAGCTACACTGCAGGCAGTAATACTAGTCTAGCAAGTGGGCCCCTCCCGTCCTCCTCCACCCCGGCCGACCCTGTTACACAGGATCAGAACTGGGGAGCTCCCTTTACCATCTGGCAATATGACTGCCTTCACTGTTTAACCCAGTGTTGCACATCACACCCCATCAGGCCTTTAGGAATTCTGTCTGACATAAAGGTCAAGAACACACTTACTGCAGTGTGCTCAGTGGTCCTGCAGATTTGTCTCTTGCTTCTGTTCCTGTGGAACAGACCCTGGGATGCCCCTTGCACGAGCCTCCAACCACCCTCCAACATTTTTTCCAGTTGCAACTCTGGCATCAGCTACTCAGCTATACTCAGCTCCCGCGACCAGCCAACACCACTTTCTGAGCTTAGCTTCTTATTCCAGATCAACCACAAGCTCCCAGATTCATCAGAATTACTCTGACCGGGTGGAGGCCGCAGTCAACTACCTGGTCAGCCCGCGTCTGTTGGCCCCACCACTGCCTCTCTCTGGGCTTCTGTTTCGACCACAAACGTGGTTCTGTAGGATGTGGGCCACTGTTCCGCAAATTGGCCAAGGAGAGGCACGAGGGTACGGGAGCACACCTCTGGTAAACACGAAGCCAGTGCAGAGGCTGTGCCCTCTTTCAGGACGTGCAGATGTGTCTCAAGAGAAGTCAGGAAAATCCAGGAAGCTCTGGAAGCCACCCTTCTCATGGAGAAGAACTGGAACCAGCTCTTTTGGGCCTGGATGGCCTGGGTTCTGCCCACACAGATCTCCACCTCTGTGACTCACAGAGAGCCACGTCCTAGAAGTCGGGAGACCGCCTGACCAACAGTGTCTGCAGGCTGGCTGGTCTCGGGCTGGGTTGGGAGAATATTTCTTTGAAAGGCTCACCCTCAAGCATGGCTCAGAGCCTCTGGAGCTGAGCTACCTTTCAGGAGCTCCCCTAATGTCCAAGCTTCTGCCTGAAGCCCCTCTCTGCAGCCATTAGGCAGCTTTCTAACCACCCTGGAGCCCTCTCCCAAGCCTTGGACTGAATGGAAGCAATAAAGCTTTTTTCAGAGAAAAAAACAAAACAAAAACATACTTACAGTTTCTTCTTGCAGAGGCCCTTGTAGGTGTAGCCCTGGTCCTGCCACCACTGAAGGAAAAAAAGAAAGAAAGAAAAAGTTGAGGTGACAGGGAGTGGGAAAAAAGAATACTCCCATCTTTCCTTACTCTGCCTGAAAGCAGACACTCCTTTAGCCCCACTCACGTCACACTGAGTGTGAACACATGCTCATGAAGGTATATAAGTCAGCCCTTCGTGCTTTAACCTTCCCACTTTAGATAACCAATGGTTTAACTGCCTGTTTCAATTTTCTAGCTAACCAGTACTCAGAGGAGGCTCTCTGTTCATTGTTGGATATTATGGAATATAATGTTTGGATATTATGGATGATATACTGGATGTATATGAATATAATGTACATGTGTCCCTTGGTCTGAAGAAATGATGTTCAGCTGTCCACCCTGGCTCAGTATTTCCTGTTCTGGTTTCTTTTATAGGTTCCTGAGCGTTTGCATCTCCATTGGGTAAGAAAAGCTCAATTTCGAGTTGGTGTCTATTACTGTCTGAACCTTTTTCAACCCCTACCCTCACCTCCCCACCCCACCCCACCTCACCCAGGCCGCCAGCATCAGTCTCAGCTGTCAGCTGCATTCAGAGCCTTCCCACCAAAGATATCTGCCTCGTAGCCGTTTGCAGTCTGTCTCTTGTCAACTGCAAGGAAACACACAATTTGAGAGGCATGAGTTAAGCTTTCCGTTCAGTCGCTCAGTCATGGACTGCAGCACGCCAGGCTTCCCTGTCCATCACCGACTCCCGGAACTTGCTCAAACTCATGTCCATTGAGTCGGTGATGCCATCCAACCACCTCATCCTCTGTTGCCCCCTTCTCCTCCTGCCTTCAATCTTGCCCAGCTGCTGCTGCTGCTAAGTCACTTCAGTCGTGTCCGACTCTGTGTGACCCCATAGACGGCAGCCCACCGGGCTCCCCCATCCCTGGGATTCTCCAGGCAAGAATACTGAAGTGGGTTGCCATTTCCTTTTCCAATGCATGAAAGAAAAAAGTGAAAGTGAAGTGGCTCAGTCTGTCCGACTGTTAGAGACCCCATGGACTGCAGCCCACCAGGCTACTCTGTCCATTGGATTTTCCAGGCAAGAGTACTGGGGTGGGGTGCCATTGCCTTCCCCGAATCTTGCCCAGCATCAGGGTCTTTTCCAGTGAGTCACTTCTTCGCATCAGGTGGCCAAAGTCAAGCTTTATTAAGGGTCTTTCTGAGAATGATAGCCTGGGGTTGGCCTCTCAGTAGCTCTGAGAAACTCCTCCCAAGAAGTTGGGACAGGTTGTGGGGGTCGCTTATATATGATTTTTTAAAACCTGGGGGGAGGTGGCCTACAAAACACATGCAGTCAAGCATACATCTTGGTAAGAGATGGCGGCTAGTCACAAAGAGCCAAGAGAATGACTATGGTGCTTTTCCACGTGTGGGAAACTACAAGAAGCTGGGTTCATTAAAATTCTTCCTGAGATACATGTGACTCTCCAAGGGGCCTGTTTGTCCAAAGCACAGAGCATCCTGCCCTTCATTTCCTCTGGCTGAAGCACAGAGCTCTTCATCCCATTATCACATTAATCTCTTCTCTCTGAAGAACAGAGTGCACTGCAGGTCACTGACTTAATCTCTCTAGACTTGGATGATGAGCAAAACATTCTCTTTTCTTTTACTTGCACTCTCTTGTTGGCAGACGGAACGGTTCTCACTGACATTGTGTGCCTCAGATGGTAAGGGAGGACGGCGTCCAGATTCAGCCCATCCCTGCATTGCTGAAGCATCCACTACCAGCTTAGTGGGTGCAGGTAGCCACCTTAAGTGAGCACATGGGGAGATTTTTCTCATTGGCTCCAGTTCCCTTCCAGATCTGGGCACCAACATGCTCTTCTTTAATGTACCCCTCAAATTTCTTTAGTGATTGCCACAGAGCTATGCAGCATACAGACATCCCTTTAACAGGCCAGGTTTCCACTGCCCTTCTGCCTGACCATATGGCCAGGTTCTTACCACTGCTGGGAAGACAGCCTGCCATTCATCCCACTGAGCTGAATTCCCCAGAGTCGTGGACTTCCAAACCGGATGTTGTCCAGTTACCCTGAAACTGCCATCTGTAAACCACTGGCTCTTTCTCAATAGCTACTCACAAGGCTCTGTCCACATGGCAGTCGGTTCCAGCAGCTCCTCAGGTGGCTCCAAAGTCAATCCTAGAGAAAGAGTCTCCCTGATTGTATCTCCTCTCTGCATTCCTCAGACAGCATGATCTTGTGTTAACCCTTTATATACTATTACAGAACTCTTCTGGGCACTGCCAGCCCCATTTGGGCATTTCTCCAGCATCACCCTAGACACTGTAGGTGTTTCAGATGTCAAGGTCATTTTCTGTCCTTCATTCATTGGAGTGGTTTCAGTCAATAATGTCCAGTGACAGACTTCCCTGGTGGTCCTGTGGTTAAGACTCTGTACTCCCAAAGCTCCCAACCTTTTACTTTAATTCCATCAACTCTTATGTTTCTATCCTTACATTTTTATGTTTTCTCAATATAATTGTAGGCTGAGCCTGGGCTTCCCCGTTTGGGTTTTGGTACTATAGTGTCTGGGGTTTCTGTATCAAGAGGTCCTTGAAAATGTCTCTTTTTTATCCACTGACCATTTTACCTACTTTTGTGTGAAAGGCTTTGGATCCCCTGTGAGGGATTGAGGTAAGGGACCCTGGCCCCCTCATCAATCTGTATCTTGATTACTTGGATTAACTGCTGTCCCAGGCAATTGCTAGTTAGGTTTTTCACTGTAATCTGTGCCTTCTGGATTTTCAAATTTCATTATAAACAGAGCAGACTATTTAATATTTATTGTTTGGGGCCCTATAAAATTGGGGGACCTGAAGGGGGTCTCTTTGGTAGTGTTGTATTGAAGTTTTGCTTTAATCCCATTAATGCCTCTCTCATTCTTCCCATTTCTTTATAACCCTCTAAAGTCTCCCATCCCAAAGAAAGGCAATGCCAAAGAATGTTCAAACTATTGCACAAATGCAATTGCACTCATCTCACATGCTAGTAAAGTAATGCTTAAAATTCTCCAAGCCAGGCTTCAGCAATATTGGGAAGATTCTCCTGACTGTCCCCTTCATTCTCTTGTTAATTAAGCTGTTCTCAATAACATCTGTAGGACCCATGAGGGGAAGTTGAGGCAGTAAATTTGATAAGGCTTCCTGGACTGTTATTGTTCTGCAGCTAGGAGGTTACAATGGGGTGTCCATGTGAAGGGTCTCCTTAACCACAGCAGTGTTTACTATTGAAACAGGAGGGAAGCGGGCAGGGCACAAGTTTTAAAAGAAGGACATAGGCATAAGACATGACAAAAGCTGGTTAGAACCAAATAGGTCCAAGATGGCAGATGAGTCGACCTCCCCATCCTTTCCCCAAAATAGCTGGAATATTCCTCCCACTCATTAGCCTATCGAATTACCCACTCCTATCTGAAGTGATAACCCCATCCCCGGGGCCAGTCTAATCTTCCCAGATGGCCCACACTTTGTCTGTAGAGTGTGTTTCTCTCTAAATAAATCCACTTCTTATCTATCACTTTGTCTATCACTGAATTCTTTCTGCAATGAGACATCAACTTCAACTTGGTGGTCTATGACAACCTAGAGGGATGGGAGGGAGGGAGGGGACGTATATATGTCCATGCCTGATTTCATGCTGATGTATGGCAGAAACCAACACAACATTGTAAAGCAAATATCCTCCAATTAAAAATAAATGTTTTATACCTATGGCTGATCCATGTTGATGTTTGGCAGAAACCAACACAATTCTGTAAAGCAATTATCCCTCAATTTAAAAATAAATAAGATTTTTTAAAAAGATAAAGAATAAGTTAAAAATATTTTTTTTTCTATGACAACCTAGAGGGATGGGAGGGAGGGAGGGGACGTATATATGTCCATGCCTGATTTCATGCTGATGTATGGCAGAAACCAACACAACATTGTAAAGCAAATATCCTCCAATTAAAAATAAATGTTTTATACCTATGGCTGATCCATGTTGATGTTTGGCAGAAACCAACACAATTCTGTAACTCAATTATCCCTCAATTTAAAAATAAATAAGATTTTTTAAAAAGATAAAGAATAAGTTAAAAATATTTTTTTATATCTATGGCTGATTCATGTTGATGTTGGGCAGAAACCAACATAATTCTGTAAAGCAATTATTCTTCAATTTAAAAATAAATAAATTTTTTAAAATGTTAAAAAATAAAAATAATTTAAATATTTTTTAAAAAAGAAACTGAGCTTCATTATGTCTTAAAATCAGGTGTGTGATTTTAAAAGACCATAGGCTCAAGTCCTAATCTGATTACATGGTTTCACTCTGAGCTGGGTAGAGAGCATATTCTTTGGCTCAGAAGGTAAAGAATCCACCTGCAATGAAGGAGACACAGGAGATGTTGGTTCGATCCCTGGATCAGGAAGATCCTCTGGAGGAGGAAATGGCAACCTACTCCAGTATCCTTGCCTGGAGAATCCCATGGACAGAGGAGCCTGGCGGGCTGCAGTCCACAGGGTTGCCAGGAGTCAGACATGACAACACCAGCGGGGTAAAGGGCATGTTCAGTGAATGACTATCCCGATCATTACAGAGCCAGCTCGAGGAGGCTTGCATATNGGAGTATCCCATGGACAGAGGAGCCTGGCGGGCTGCAGTCCACAGGGTTGCCAGGAGTCAGACATGACAACACCAGCGGGGTAAAGGGCATGTTCAGTGAATGACTATCCCGATCATTACAGAGCCAGCTCGAGGAGGCTTGCATATCAGCTGCCTCATGTGTCCTACTTTGGTATTCACAGGGGGAGACAGATAGCTTACCTTTTCAGGATAAACAGACCCCACAGTGGTTTTCATCGAGTCCACCAGGCTGGCTGTTCCCTTGAGGATAACCTCGTGTTTATCTGGATCACATATCACTCTCTGGGTTTGCTCTAGCGCCCTGTAGGTCCTGAATCAACCCAAACGTGCTCCTCCCCTCCGCAGCATTCAGGACCAAAGACACAGACCCCAAAGGAGTTACTCCTACAATCATTTCAATAACAATTCTTTAGGAAGCTAACGATACTGATCATCAATGTCTCAACTCTTTCACACTGATGAAATAAAACTACTATTTTACGGGAAGACAAGAAGTATTTAAACATAAAATTTTCCTTGCCCACTTGGGCCTTCTCTCTCCCCTTTCAGTGTGTGGTGTGCATCTGTATTAAACCAGACATCCTTAGGAGATAAACTTCTTCACAACTCCCTAGGAGGTAATCTTCCTTCTTAATCTTGTAAGGGACTGCGATGACTCATGACCCACTACTCACTTTGTACATTTAGATCTAGATTGTGTAAATTGTCAGTGATATGTAGTCATTTCATGTACAAACCTCTCTCTCAAAAATTTATGTAACTGTGCTTTGACCTCTAACAGGCAGAACAGTTCTTGGAGCTTTCTGAGAAGATGCTCCCAGGTTATAAACTTCAGTTTGGCCTGAATAAAAATTTCCATTTCTTTTTAGATAAGGTGATTAATTTTTTTTTCATCAACAGCCTTACACCCCCAGGTTTCAACAGTTTTTTGGTTTTTCCCTCTCCCCTTCCTGCCCCACCCCCCACCAACTACCTTCTTAGAGACGGGAGGACTTTGAGGTCATTTCTGTTGTCACTACCGAGTTCTTGCCTCAGAGGACAAAGTTAGTGGCCAAAACTCAGACTGACCAAAATCTGGGCTTGGTCTGGCATCAGGGTCTGACTCAACGCTTTCAGTATCATTTAGGAATTCAGAGTAAGTACAGCACAGCTGCTACCCCATACCGCTGGTGACCATGTGGCCACACAGGAGTCAAAAGTTCTTCATCCCTTGCCCTTTAATCCTTTCACTTTCCAAACCACATATGTCCATGAGTCAAGGCGATTCTAGCAGATTCTACTTCTCTGACACCAGCTGAAGGTCTGGTCACCAGTTTCAACATGTGTCTGTAGAGACGTGGTCCCCACAAGCAGTTCTTCAACTGCAGCTGTGTATCCTACAAGTTAACTTGATTCTGACACTATCTGCCTGGAGATGGTGGCAGACCCCACAGGTTAAAGGCTCAGTTCTACAAGAGGCTCTCCACCCCGCCCCCAGCACACTTCAGAGGCAAGTCTTAAGTCTAGGTTTTCCCTTGTTCTTCTGACCAAGTTGATGCAGATTGGAAGCTCCAATGAATCCCTCCTTGGGCTCAATTAATTTGCTAGAGCAGATTACAGAATTCGGAAGAGCATTTACTCACTAATTCAGTTCAGTTCAGTTCAATCCCTTAGATGTGTCCAACTCTTTGTGACCCCATGGACTGCAGCATGCCAGGCTTCCCTGTCCATCACCAATTCCCGGAGCTTGCTCAAACTCATGTCCATTGAGTTGGTGGTGCCATCCAACCATCTTATCCTCTGTCATCCCTTTCTCCTCCTGCCTTCAATCTTTCCCAGCATCAGGGGCTTTCCAAAGTATTGGAGCTTCAGCTTCAGCATCAGTTCTTCCAATGAATATTCAGGACTGATTTCCTCTAGAATGGACTGGTTGGGTCTCCTTGCAGTCCAAGGGACTCTCAAGAGGCTTTTCCAACACCACAGTTCAAAAGCATCAATTCTTCGGCGCTCAGCCTTCTTTATGGTCCAACTCTCACATCCGTACATGACCACAGGAAATACCATAGCCTTGACTAGACGGGCCTTTGTCAGTAAAGTGATATCTCTGCTTTTTAATATGCTGTCTAGATCTGTCATAGGCTTTCTTCCAAGAAGCAAGCACCTTTCTCTAGTTGCAGTGCATGCGTTTAGTTGCCCCAGGTGACATGGGATCTTAGTTACCAGATTAGAAATCAAACCTGTAGTCCCTGTATTGGAAGGTGAATTCTTAAACAGTGGACCACCAGGAAAAGACCTATATTCTTATTATAAATCAATATCACAACACCCCAATAGGAAAACTGATAGAGTGTTAAATCATGTAAATCATGGAAGAAGAGATGTAATTGACTAGTACTATGAAAAGATAATGATAGTTAACTATTAATGTTAATCAGAGAAAAGCAAATCTAATTTCAACTTCAGTTTTACAGTTTATTTTGTCAGTTTTAGGTTGGCAAAGATTAAACGGAACAATGAAGCCTAGTGTGGTCAAGGTTTAGAAAAGCTGGGCAACCTTATACCCTGTTGCTGGGATTCTGTGTGTGTGTGCGCGACTCTCTGCGATCCCTTGGACTGTGGCCTGCCTGGCCCCTCTGTCCACGGGATTCTCCAGGCAAGAACACTGGAGTGGGTTGCCATTTCCTTCTCCAGGGGTCTTCCCAACCCAGGGCTTGAACCCGTGTCTCCTGCATCTCCTGCACTGGCAGGCAGATACTTTACTACTGAGCCACCGGGCAAGGCCTGAGATTGTAATGGGATACACCTTAACAGGAAGCCAGTTTAAATTGTGCCCATGTTCCAGGCCACCGTTTAGGCAGATCTTTTATCTACATATTATTTTTATTGAGACATAGTCACCAGATATTGCTGAGTGGAAGACAGCAAGATCCTTTATCTCAAACTGCAGCCTGGAGATAGATGATTGCAGAAAGTGTACAGCTCTCCCTCTACAGTATATGGACTGACAGAAAGTTTTAGGAAGATGGTCACGGTAGTTTTCTGGATGGTGGGATTTGCGCTTACCTTTTCTCGCTTATCAAGTCTGAGAGACCAGCTCACTCCCACCTATCTTCACACACCTCTGTGGCCATAATCCCAGGTCCCTGGCTCCCCTACCAGGCCCCTGGCTGAACTGGATGCCCAGGGCATAGCCACGTGGAAAGGACACCTTGTGAGTTGGGAATGCCAAGGAAATTTTGGCCTACCTAGAAAAGAAAGGAAAAGTAAGGCATTTAAATACTGAGAAACAACCCTCTTTGAATCTGGAAGAGGCTTTCTGAATGAGGCTGCCCTGACAAGACTACATATAGTTGCTTATGTGAATTTTCAGTATCGTTTTTTGGAGCATTTGTCTATACCTCCCACTCCTCTCCCCTGTTTTTTTTTTTTTCTTTTTCTTCAGAAAATTTTACACATGCAGCTCAGTCAAACCATGAAGTTCCCTTACAGATGGTGTTTCCTGCTGGTGACTCAGATCAGCAAGGAGAAAGTGGGTGCCTGTAGCCAGAACTTATGTATCTGGGGGCAGGGAGAGTTTCTCCATCTTTTCATCCTGTTTTCTTGGAAACAGGCTTTATGTAAACTGTGTCTAGATGGAAATTCTTACAAAGATTGAAGATGTGAATTTACTTTTGAAAATCACTTTTAAGTTTTGCTTTCCCCTGGACCCAATATTCACTCTAAGGGGGAGACGAAAGAGGAAAAATCATGTGCGTCTTGGGATTTCTCTGGAGAGGGTGACAACTGATATTCTACAGCTCTTCCTTCTGGGCTGGGGCTGGAAATCCCAAAGCAATAGGGGAAGGCTGATCCTGGGATCTGGCAGGCCAAGTGGCCCCCTTCTCAGGGGCGGCCTCAAGCCAGAGCCAGAGTGTCAGCGAGTCCTCTGGTTCTGCCTTTTTTTTTTTTTTTTTAAGGCAGAAATTGGATTTTCATGTCAAATGTACCAGTATGTAAACATATTTATGAGCCAAATGAAACAGAGCAGGAGGAATCCTAGAGATCATCATGTTGAATCCATGAGTTTGGATTTAGAAGCCTGAGGTTCAGAGAAAGAAGGGACTTTCCAGGATGATACTAGAATCTAGACCTACTGTCTCCTGGTGTGATTTTATTAACTGGTGTTAAACTGATGGCTCTTTTAAATAACCAAACATATTTAGTTCTGTGAGTTCTTCTCTCCCCCTCCTCTTTTCTCGCTTTCTCCTTCCTTTCTTCCTAGTTCTTTCAAGTACTTATTCATTCGTCCATGTATTTCTTCTTTCTATAGCTTTCTAGACAATTTAAAGTTTGAATTCTTCTATTCAGAAAGTGTGTGTGAGCACTTAGTCACTCAGTCGTGTCCGACTCTTTGTGATCCCGTGAAAAAGAGGGAAAAAAGGCTCCTCTGTCCTTGGAATTCCCCAGGCAAAAATACTAGAGTGGGTAGCCTATCCCTTCTCCAGGGGATCTTTCCCACCCAGGAATTGAACTGGGGTCTCCTGCTTTGCAGGCGGATTCTTTACCGGCTGAGCTATCAGGGAATCCCTATTCAGGAAGAGTACTTCTTAATGCTAAGTACACCCTTANAAGGCAGAAATTGGATTTTCATGTCAAATGTACCAGTATGTAAACATATTTATGAGCCAAATGAAACAGAGCAGGAGGAATCCTAGAGATCATCATGTTGAATCCATGAGTTTGGATTTAGAAGCCTGAGGTTCAGAGAAAGAAGGGACTTTCCAGGATGATACTAGAATCTAGACCTACTGTCTCCTGGTGTGATTTTATTAACTGGTGTTAAACTGATGGCTCTTTAAAATAACCAAACATATTTAGTTCTGTGAGTTCTTCTCTCCCCCTCCTCTTTTCTCGCTTTCTCCTTCCTTTCTTCCTAGTTCTTTCAAGTACTTATTCATTCGTCCATGTATTTCTTCTTTCTATAGCTTTCTAGACAATTTAAAGTTTGAATTCTTCTATTCAGAAAGTGTGTGTGAGCACTTAGTCACTCAGTCGTGTCCGACTCTTTGTGATCCCGTGAAAAAGAGGGAAAAAAGGCTCCTCTGTCCTTGGAATTCCCCAGGCAAAAATACTAGAGTGGGTAGCCTATCCCTTCTCCAGGGGATCTTTCCCACCCAGGAATTGAACTGGGGTCTCCTGCTTTGCAGGCGGATTCTTTACCGGCTGAGCTATCAGGGAATCCCTATTCAGGAAGAGTACTTCTTAATGCTAAGTACACCCTTACGGCAGAGAGTGGAGAGGAGCTAAAAAGCCTCTTGAAAGTGAAAGAGGAGAGTGAAAAAGTTGGCTTAAAGCTCAACATTCAGAAAACGAAGATCATGGCATCTGGTCCCATCACTTCATGGGAAATAGATGGGGAAACAGTGGAAACAGTGTCAGACTTTATTTTTGGGGGCTCCAAAATCACTGCAGATGGTGACTGCAGCCATGAAATTAAAAGAC
>SJYX01002233.1:70309-127152 GCA_006410675.1 Oreotragus oreotragus
CCTGTCTGACTCTTTGCAACCCCATGGACTGCAGTATATCAGGCTCCCCTGTCCATCACTGACTCCTGTTGCTTGCTCAAATTCCTGTCCATTGAATCAGTGATGCCATCCAACCATCTCATCCTCTGTCATCCCCTTCTCCTTTTGCCTTCAATCTTTTCCAGCATCAGGGTCTTTTCCAATAAATCAGCTCTTCACATCAGGTGGCCAAAGTATTGGAGCTTCAACTTCAGCATTTGTCCTTCTAATGAATATTCAGGGTTGATTTCCCTTAGGATTGACTGGTTTGATCTCCTTGCAGTCCAAGGACTCTCAACAGTCTTCTCTAGCACCACAGTTAGAAAGCACCAGTCCTTCGGCACTCAGCCTTTTTATGATCCAACTCTCACATCCATTTCCCTTCACTCTTTGTTTCTATCAGTTTTAGTTTTACATACTGATTATAAATTTCAAATCTCAGTAACCTTTACTTTCCAGTGCAAATGAGGAGACATGCTTTTGTGAAGCCTCTGTTGAATATTAGTATCCTATAGTAAATTAGCAAATTTATAAAAACAATTACAAGAACTTATAGGTTTTTTTATAAGACAAAGAATTTTTATAGTCCAGTTTTTAATGTGGCAAAGATATATTTATTAATGGATCTAAATATATTTGTACAAAGTCAAGAAGCCAAAAATAGGTAAATTTATGCTTAGCAATGAATGTTTCGATTTATTACTCTATTTGGAAGTTATCCAGATATTCAATTAAACAGTACAAACTTTTATCTCATTCGCACCTATTTAAATTACTTGTTTTTAACAATCGTGCTCAGATTAAATGTTAGACAGGTAATCATCTGAAGTTACTTTCCTTGTTGATTAATCTTCTGACAGATAGTGTGAACTTGTCTGTAAATACATGTAGGAAAAGTTGCATGTTTGCTTTATATTTAACGCTGACAATTCTGAAGACATGTCCATTTTATTAAATCAGTAAACTTAAACTAACTTTTGTCAGATGTTATCCCAGATTGTGTGAACCAGAAAAACATTTGTGCTAGTTTCTAAAATTGTAAGTTTTTGCAGCAGTTGAGTCATATAAGCTTGTGTTTTGCTTTAAGCCAGTTTAATAGAATTCTTAAAAAGTTTTCATGCACATACACACGTATACAAAAACATATAGACAGACACAAACAGAAATCTTATAGTTTTCATATGAAAATTTTAGCTATGTCTCATATACAATAATGCAAAACTCAAGAGAATAGTTGTATCCAAATTTGATTTCTGGCGGGTGGGCTAAGATTACCTGCTCAGATGGCCAAAGCACTTTACGAAACATTGTAAATCTCTGCACTGTAAGGATTCTCTTAGAGAAGATGTGTTTGGAGTCATGATTCTATCAGAAGCTTCTTCACACCAATCAAAGAATGAGTTCCAGTGTTTCTGAGAGGTTTGGGATCCTCTCATTTCAAGGGTGTCCCTTAAGGTGAATTGTCTTAATCAAAGTTTCCTCAAAGTGGCCACTGTAATTCAAAATTATCCAAAATTTCACCTATTTTCTGAAAAGACACAAGATCCTGGCTTATAGAGTGTATACACATAGGAACCAGGCTTCCCAAGGGTGCAGAAAGAGCTTCAGCCCAGGTAAAACCCATCTTTGCCTTTAGATAATTTATCTATGAGGGGCCTTTTTTTTTTTTTCCAATAGCTGTTCCAAAACACAGGAAATCGCAAGAACCTCAAACCTTTGGAACAGGTTAGGGTAACTTAAAATTGTCAACAAACAAAATAGAGGCATGCACAATTAAGTCAGAGAGCTCAAAATGCAAAAATGGAGCAGAGCTCAGATCCAGGAGCAACCTACCCATGAACTCATTGGTTGTTGAAAAATCAGTGAGATCAAAGGGTTCAATGGATAATGATTCAATGGATACCGCACCTGATTTGCTCACTGACCTCAGAGTTGCTAAGGCTAGGGTAGGGAGTTCTTTGGATCCTACCTCTGGCTTCCCTATTGGCTCAGTTGGTAAAGAATCTGCCTGCAGTGCAGGAGACCTGGGTTCAATCCCTGGGTCGGGAAGATCCCCTGGAGAAGGAAATGGCAACCAACTCCAGTAATCTTGCCTGGAGAATCCCATGGACAGAGGAGCTGGGCAGGCTACAGTCCATGGGATTGCAAAGAGTCAAACACGACTGTGCGACTAACTTTCACTTTTTTCCCCTGTTACCAGAAACTGTCAAAAATCCAAAAATAACAAAATTAAACCCACCAAATCAAAAATAGCATTTAGTAAGTTTCTTATTCATATAAGAGCAGTTCATGGACCAGGAGATTTTAAATTCAAAGACTGATATGAAACCCAGGGGCATGACCTTACAGGATGGCTTATAAAGGAAAAGTGGGAAGTTGTTTAATCTTTACAGTGATTGGTTATTGCAATGAGGGTTTCCAGGGGATGGGTTAAAAGTGATTATCTCATATTTTAAGGGAGATGACAGTTTTCTTTTGTGATTATCAGGCATTTATAAGGAGTGGTCCAAGTTTTCCTTGTTTTGTAGAATAAAGTAAAATTTACTTGCTGTGTGCTATGCTGTGCTAAGTCGCTTCAGCCATGTCTGACTCTTTGCGGTGACCCTGTGAACTGTAGCCTGCCAGGTTTCTCCATCCATGGAATTCTCCAGGCAAGAATACTGGAGTGGGTTGCTGTGCCCTCCTCCAAAGGATCTTCTCGACTCAGGGATTAAATGTGTGTCTCCTGCACTGGCAGGTGAGTTCTTTACCACTAGTGCCACCTGGGAAGCTCAAAATTTACTTATGCAGCTTAAATAGTTTTGTCTGCTCAGGGAATTTTCTAGTCCAATCTCTGTTTTATACTTAATTTTAGCACAGGAAAGAACATGTCAATGCCAATATGAGTGAAGATCCAAACCTTGGGAAGTTTATTCTCTTAGGGAATGCAAAGAAGGAAAGAGGGGAAGAGGGTGTTGAGGAGGCAGGGAAAACATCAGGGAATATAAAGGAAGCCAGGGCAAGAGGAATGCAAGGAGGAGGGACTCAATGGGGCCAAAGCTTCCATGGAGGTTAAAGAGGATGAAGACTGAGCAAAGACCATTGCAGTTGGTCTTGAGTGGACTCCACGGGAAGGTAAGGGCAGGAGCCTGGTGCAAAGGGAAGAGAAACAAACATGTGATGATACGTGTGTGATGGCTCTTTCCAGGACCGTATGGAGGGAGAGGGAAAGATGAAACTGTTCAAGACTTAGCAGGATAGAGGAGATGTTTATTTTAGGCTATTAGTACTGCTTCAGAACTCTTAGTAGACTCGTGAAAAGGGTCAGGGAAAGGAGCAGTGAAAGATAAAAAGTAATGCAATGATGGAAAGGTAGGTGGTGGGAACTGGGATCACAAGGCAGAGTGCAAGCAACCAAGACTCATTTTGGACCATCACAGGGAAACAGATCATTTATTGCCTCATGAAGTTGAAACAAAAGATCGGGAAAAGAGGCTAAGGAAGCAGAGCTCAGAACTCAAATGTTGCCAAGCTTTTGTTGCCATCTTTCATACCTGCTTCTCTCTGCAGGCTGGCTCGCATGGGAACATGGCTGCCAACCTCTGCAGGCCACGTGTTCACAGTTTCACTGTCAGAGAAGCTGGAAGGGGAGGCACCGGAGAATGCTGTTTCTGGAGCCAGACTGGGGCTTGAATCCTTGCTCTGCCATTTATTTTGCAAATTATGTAACTTTCTGAGTCTCAGACTTCTTCTCAGAAAAATGGGGTAATCATAGAGTCTGTGCTGTGCTTAGTTGCTCAGTCGTGTCTGACTCTGCGGTCCGATCCCATGGACTGTAGCCCGACAGGCCCCTCTGTCTGTGGGATTCTCCAGGCAAGAATACTGGAGTGGGTTGCCATGCCCCTCTCCAGGGGAGCTTCCTGACCCAGGGATCAAAGCCCAGGTCTCATGCATTGCAGGCAGATTCTTTAGCATCTGAGCCACCAGAGAAGCCCGATACTGGAGTGGGTAGCCTATCCCTTCTCCAAGGGATCTTCCCAGCCCAGGAATCGAGCCAGGGTCTCCTGCATTGCAGGTGGATTCCTTACCAGCTGAGCTACCAGGGAGCCCCAATCATATAATCTACTTCATATGAATTAAAGGAGATAGTACAACACAGTGCTGGCATTTTCGAGTGTTAATCGTTAATCCTGCTGGTGTTATCGTTACCATCATTAAGGTTCCGGAACTGAGCCTCTCGCCTTGACTCCAACCTGAGTAACTTCAGGGAAGAAGTCTGATGGGCCCAGTTCAAGTCACCTGCTCATCGCTGTGGTCAAGGGGACAGGGAACCTGGTGGGTAGCTCCACCGGAACCACGTGGGTGGGTGGATGTGGGGCGGTGGTAGCTGAATGAAGGAAAGCCTGCCTCTAGGAGAAGGAAGGGTAACGAAGACTAGCAGCAGCTGTCTACTCCGAGGAGTGAAGTTAGCCTGGAGAGAGGAAGGGACTGTCCTGGAGTCTTCACAATCTGTTCCTCCCATTTTGATGGCTGCATACATTCACACATCTCACTTGAGTGAATTGTGGTTTTTTTTTAGGCTGAACCATGTGGCACGTGTGATCTTAGCTTCCTGACCAGGGCTCAAATCCGTGCCCCCTGCATTGGGAGCTTGGAGTCTTAACCACGGAGCTTGGAGTCTTAACCAAGCAAGGGAATTCCCCTTGCTTAAGTAAACTGGATTTGAGGTTTTCCTAAAGGCAACGATCTGGAGTCCGCAGAATGTGTTGCAGGTTCTATTTGATGACCTCAGTGCCACCAGGAGAGGAGGGAGGACCCCTGGGCAGCAAATTGTGCAGGGATTGGTTGGCAGGCAGGAAGTAGAGCCAGCATCACAGGGTAGGCTGGGCTTAGCATCACAGGGTAGGCTGGGCTTAGTGTCACTGCCGCCGGCTTTCTAGGCCAGTCACGCCACTCTTCTTCCCAGCACGCACAGAAAAGATGTCTCAGCAGCCGAAGTCCACTGTCCTCTGTCTTACCTGTGAACGTGGCACTTTGGAGAGGACAGCCTCAGGCTGCTCCTTTGCCAATGATGACTGTGCCACCTCTTCTGGAATAAGGCCCATCTCTCTGACACACACCATCTGTCCTTTCTCTCCCCACCAGTCTCAGCCCAGCTCTGTGTGATTTCGCATCTCTGTAGCACTCACTTTTAGCACACGCCCCACTTTGGACAAAGATCAGGGAATAGCAAACGCCGCCATAGTCTTCACCCTGTGCCAGGTGTTCTGATGCAGAGAGCAGGCATGGATGAGAGCCTTACCAAGTCTGAGCCTTGTTTTTCTCATTTATGTGGAAGATCTGAGACACAAAGAGGGGAGATCACGTGTTTCATATCAGACAGAAGCCAGGAGCGGAAGAGGACCGGCTTGTGTAAGTAGCTCACAAATAGCAGAGAACACAGGCCCAGGAACAGCTCATTACAGGGCTTTGTGATAGATGTTGCAAGAGGGATAGGAGTCACCCCACAGCTGAACAGAAAGGGGAGGTATTCATTTTGTCCCCAGGAAAGAGCCAGCTGGAATGAGGGGATGAGCTGGGAAGCGTCAACATGATGAAGAGGGCCTCAAGTCTAAGTAGAATTCTGCTACATGTTATGGGCTAAACCGTAATTTCATATATTGAGATCATCACCCCTAGTAAGGGGCTTCCCAGGTGGCTCAGTGGTAAAGAATCCACCTGCCAGAGCAGGAGATGCAGGAGATGGGGGTTCAATCCCTGGGTCGAGATGACCCCCTGGAAGAGGAAATAGCAACCTACTCCAGTATTCTGGCCAGGAAAAGTCCATGGACAGGGGAGCCTAGTGGGCTGTACAATCCATGGGGTCTCAAAGAGTTGGACACGGCTGAGTGACTGAGCACGCTCGCATACACCCCCAGTACCTCAGAATGTGCCTATGTTTGGCGATAAGGCCTTTAAAGAGGGAATTAAATTAAACCGAGGACACTGGGGTAGGCCCTCATGCAATGCATCTTACCTGGTGGTTCAGCAGTTAAGAATCCGCCTGTAATGCAGGAGACTCAGGCTTGGTCCCTGGGCTGGGAAGCTCCCCTGGAGGAGGGCATGGCAACCCACTCCAGTGTTCTTGCCTGGAGCATCCCATGGGCAGAGGAGCCTGGCGGGCTACAGTCCACAGGGCCGCAGAGTCGGACACGACCGAAGCGTCTGAGCACAGCACACCCCATGCACCTGGCGTCCAGCAGAAGGAAGAGATTAGGACACAGGCACACGCAGTGGGACGGGCCTGCAGAGACCCTGGGAGAGGACGGCGTTATGCAGTCACGGGGAGAGGCCCCGGGAGAGGCTAACCCTCCCGGCACCTGGATCTTGGATCTCCAGCCTCGAGAGCTGTGAGAAAGTAAGTCGGTGGTTTGCCCACCCGGCCTGGGCTCTTTGTTGGGGCAGCCTGAGCAGACTGGTGACTAAGCTGAGGAAGACGTACCTGGTGGAGGCGCCGTGCAAATACCGTTCCCGAGGGCAGGGACCCCACGCCTGATTCGGCAGTGGGACTGAGCTGGGGCCACAACACATGGCGGCTGGAACCCCAGGAGGCAGGCATGTGATGTAATTAGAAAGACGGGGGATGGATGAGGCATGGAGCGGGAAGGAGCACATTCCCACATCCAGTCTGTCCTCAGCTGAGTTCATCTTTCCACGTGTCTTTTCGATCCCCCCTCCTCCGAGCCCCCTCCTCCCCGCCCTGCTCTGGGCCTGATCAGCAGCACCTGGGTTACCACCCCCCACCCCGCCCCTCAGTGCAGTCCCCAGGCTCCAGGCCTTCCGGCCCCACTTGGAGAAGGGCCTGATTTTTAAGCGGAGTAGCAACGTGTTTTTGTTTTGTTTGTAAAAATAAACAGTATTGAAGGAACATGTTCACAGGCTGTAGAAACCAACGGGCAAGACACTCCCTGAACGGCAGTTTTAAAATGGCTCTTGGCAGAAGCACTGCCATGAGGAAAAAAAGAAAAAATGTGTAATCTATTATGGAGAAAAAACCCACGGGGCACTAAATTCTGGGATGCTTGTTTCAAAATTCTTTATCATGACAAGTTTATTCTGAGTCTTGTGAAAAACATGAATGCTTGGTAATAGCAGAGTCAATTTAAAGAAAGGACAGTGAGCCACGAAGACATTAAAATATAAAAGAAAAGACTTTTATTAGTTCAGGAAAAGACAACTGAATACAAGGTCTAGAAACAAACTCATGTACTTGTGGGAATTTAATGTTTGCTAAAAATATTTCAAGTCAGTAAGTTGGGAAACATGATTTGGTGTGGGGATAGTTGGTAATCCAATGTGGGGGTGGGGGGAGTTGTAACCCTATCTCATATCACTCACAAAAATAAAGGGGAGTTGAATTAAAGACCAAAATCAGTTTTGTTGTTTGCTTTGTTTCTGACTCTTTGCAACCCCATGGACTGCAGCACGCCAGGCTTCCCTGTCCTTCACGATCTCCCAGTTTGCCCAAACTCATGTCGGTTGAGTCAGTGATGCCATCTAGGCATCTCATCATCCTCTGTACCCNCGCCCTGCTCTGGGCCTGATCAGCAGCACCTGGGTTACCACCCCCCACCCCGCCCCTCAGTGCAGTCCCCAGGCTCCAGGCCTTCCGGCCCCACTTGGAGAAGGGCCTGATTTTTAAGCGGAGTAGCAACGTGTTTTTGTTTTGTTTGTAAAAATAAACAGTATTGAAGGAACATGTTCACAGGCTGTAGAAACCAACGGGCAAGACACTCCCTGAACGCCAGTTTTAAAATGGCTCTTGGCAGAAGCACTGCCATGAGGAAAAAAAGAAAAAATGTGTAATCTATTATGGAGAAAAAACCCACGGGGCACTAAATTCTGGGATGCTTGTTTCAAAATTCTTTATCATGACAAGTTTATTCTGAGTCTTGTGAAAAACATGAATGCTTGGTAATAGCAGAGTCAATTTAAAGAAAGGACAGTGAGCCACGAAGACATTAAAATATAAAAGAAAAGACTTTTATTAGTTCAGGAAAAGACAACTGAATACAAGGTCTAGAAACAAACTCATGTACTTGTGGGAATTTAATGTTTGCTAAAAATATTTCAAGTCAGTAAGTTGGGAAACATGATTTGGTGTGGGGATAGTTGGTAATCCAATGTGGGGGTGGGGGGAGTTGTAACCCTATCTCATATCACTCACAAAAATAAAGGGGAGTTGAATTAAAGACCAAAATCAGTTTTGTTGTTTGCTTTGTTTCTGACTCTTTGCAACCCCATGGACTGCAGCACGCCAGGCTTCCCTGTCCTTCACGATCTCCCAGTTTGCCCAAACTCATGTCGGTTGAGTCAGTGATGCCATCTAGGCATCTCATCATCCTCTGTACCCACCCCCCCCCCCGCCCCATCTCCTTCTACCTTCAGTCTTTCTCAGCATCAGGGCCTTTTCCAGTGAGTTGGCTCTTCATATCAGGTGGCCAAAGTATTGGAGCTTCAGTTTCAGCATCGGTCCTTCCAATGAATATTAAGGATTGATTTCCTTTAGGATGGACTGGTTGGATCTCTTTGCAGTCCAAGGGCCTCTCAAGAGTCTTCTCCAACACCACAGTGTGAAAGTATCAATCCTTCAGCGCTCAGCTTTCTTTATAGTCCAACTCTGACACCCATACATGACTACTGGAAAAATCATAGTTTTGATTAGATGGACTTTTGTTTGCAAAGTAATGTCTCTTCTTTTTAATATGCTGTCTGGGTTTGTCATAGCTTTTCTTCCAAGGAGCAAGCGTCTTTTAATTTCATGGCTGCAGTCAACATCTGCAGTGATTTTGGAGCCCAAGAAAGTTAAGTCTGTCACTATTTCCATCGTTTCTCCATCTATTTGCCATGAAGTAATGGAACTGGATGTCATGATCTTAGTTTTTTGAATGTTGAGTTTTAAGCCAGCTTTTTCACTCTTCTCTCACTTTCATTAAGGAGTTCTTTAGTTCTTCTTCACTTTCTGCCATAAGGGTGGTGTTGTCTGCATCTCTGAGGTTACTGATATTTCTCCTGGCAATCTACACGCACTCTCTAGGCAAAGACCCATGAAGCTTTTCTCTAGCTTTCTGATACTTAGAAAATTTCTGACTTACAACTATTGGGAAACTCATTCCACTACCTCTCAGTTCATGATCTCAGAGGAAGACAGGAATTTGCATTTATCACCGAATACCAGGCTTGTCTACTTGTAGCCAGTGACTCAGACATCTGGATCAAAATGGATCTATTCGTGGAAGGTGAGTAGAAACAGAAGCAACTGTGGGTACTTGAGCTCAAGTGTCAGTTTCACCATCTGCGAAATGGAGATTATTTCAGTTTAGATTTGGTTAGAGTTTCCCTATGCCTTCCCCTCCCATTTTATCTCATCTGGTCTACAAGATCCTTCTGTGGGAGTGGGTATTCTCCCCATTTTACAGATGATGAAACAGGCTTGTGAAAGTTAAGTAACGAGTGTAAGTGGCATCACAACACCCTGCCCAGACAACACAGGGTTGCCCTAAAGGCAAGATGAGAACACAGATGGGAAAGTGCCCCGAGCAGAGTTTGCACAACTTTTTTTAAAGTGCTTTTTTTTTTAAATTATTCTAAATTTTTGGCCACACCATGCATCATGTGAGATCTTAGTTACCCAACTAGGGATTGAACCTGAGCCCCCTACATTGGCAGCTCGAAGTTCTAACCACTGGGCCACCAGGGAGGTCCCAAGTTTGCACAAATATTGAAGAGAGTCCTGGCAGGATGTCTCACCCCTGGTATCCCTGCCGGCTCCTAGGCAACATGCAGATAAGAAGAGAGGGAACATTTGCCAAGCATACGTGCTTGTTGTCACTGGCGTCACCCTCTGCTTGCTGTCTATCATGTTCCAGCCCTGTGCAAGGCCTCGGGCACACATTAGCTTGGCTGGGAGCTTGAAGCACTTGCCCGCGGCCAGTGAGGTCTGTGACTGGCCACTGGCCACTGCGTCGCTGCTCCCAGTCTCTTTCACCCTTTGCCTCCTCTCTTCCGAGTTTCAGAGCCTCCCTCTGTGATGAGAATGTCAGGCAGGTCTGCCCCTCCCTGACCCCTCCCCTGCCCTTCCTCCCTCCGGGGACTCTGCCCCCCAGGGGTGCTTGTGTCTGGCCCTCTCACTGGTCTTTGCTCAGAGTCTCTCCTGACTCCATCTCTGAACCAGGACTGTTCAGAGTCACGGTCCCTGGACTTCCAGCCACTTCCCGCCTCCTCACTCAGCTTTACTTTTCTGTACTGAATTTCCCACTGCCTGGCACTGTAGTATTTTGCTGTGCAGTTGCTCAGTCGTGTCCGACTCTTTGCGACCCCGTGGACTGCAGCACGCCAGGCTCCCCTGTCTATCACCAACTCCTGGAGCTTGCTCAAACTCACGTCCATCGAGTCGGTGATGCCATCCACCCATCTCATCCTCTGTCGTCCCCTTCTCCTCCTGCCTTTATATACTTCAGTGTATACCTATCTGTGAATGCCTACTTCCCACATTAGAATGTAAGGCCCACGAGGGCAGGCACCCAGCTGCATTTGTNACTCACGTCCATCGAGTCGGTGATGCCATCCACCCATCTCATCCTCTGTCGTCCCCTTCTCCTCCTGCCTTTATATACTTCAGTGTATACCTATCTGTGAATGCCTACTTCCCACATTAGAATGTAAGGCCCACGAGGGCAGGCACCCAGCTGCATTTGTTCCCTGTTGCTCCCGTGCCTAGAATAGGGCCTGACACTGCAGGATTGCGATAAGTGTGTGCTCTTGGGAAGTAACGGTGACTTCACCAGCAGCATGATCACTGAGCACTATGGAAAGGGTCAGTCTCCATAACTACCAAATCATGGCCCCCATGAATCTCATTTCCTCTTAAACACCTCTGGGGGCGCTGAGGTCTACGGGCCCGTGGAGGCCCTCTAACACAGGGTGCACAGGGGACCCAGTGAATGAGCTCCTTGGAAAGAACTATGACCAGCCCCTGACATAGGCTCCACTCCAGAGCCCAGATGGGGCTGGAGCTACCCCCATGCTAGACATGGCCCCTCTGTGAAAACACTCAGAAAACGCCAACATTTCTATCAGGACAATCACAGACCCGCCAAGCGCAGACAGTCAAACCAAAGAAAAACCAGTAAAATCCAGTAAGCCAGTGCGAAAACAAGAGGTCACGTCAGTCAGTCGTGAGGTCATCCTGAGAGAAACTGGGGTCCTTTGGTGGGAGAAAGAAGCATTAAAATAAAATTAAATTCAAATCGAATATAACCATAATGGCTGTAATTCAGCTTCCAGGTCAAGGGTCATCTGAGCCAGAAGAACGCCTTTCAGGAGTGTTTCCCAGAACAGCCTGCTGACGCCATGAGGCTGGGGCACGGGGCTGGGGCAGGCGTGTGCGCCTGTGTCAAGGGCATTCAGATCCGGGCTCTCCTGGGCTCGAGGATGCGCGGCGGGCAGTGTTTTGTGGACGGAGCCTCCCTGACAAATTCTAAGGAACTGTAGTGAGGGAGGCGCAGAGGGGCTGCTGGCTGCCCACCCCTCAGAGCCCTCCTGCTCTTTGTAGTCTGCCCTCCGAGCCACCCCTTGCTGAGGGTGGAGGAGGTGGGGGTGCCCAGGGCCCCTGGACCCCGCCTGGCCTCACTGCCACCCAGGCCTGGCCTCTGTAACCTGTTTCCAATCTCCCTTCCCCTCCCCCACTGCTGATGATTTGCAGAATCTAGGCACATACTGGGCCC
Source organism: Oreotragus oreotragus (assembly GCA_006410675.1). Lineage (NCBI taxonomy): Eukaryota > Metazoa > Chordata > Mammalia > Artiodactyla > Bovidae > Oreotragus > Oreotragus oreotragus. The sequence continues at coordinate 82,072 of SJYX01002233.1, forward strand.
TCTTCCCTTGCCTTTTATTCTGTGACTTCTAATCTGGTGAAATGGGGTTAAAAATAGTGACTCTACCCAGGTGAAAGTGAAAGTGTTAGTCACTCATTCGGGTCCAACTCTTTGCAGCCCCATCAGGCTCCTCTGTCGAAGGGGTTTCCCAGGCAAGAATACTGGAATGGGTTGTCATGCCCTCCTCCAGGGGAATTTTCCCCACCAAGGGGTCAAACCCAAGTGTCCTGCATTGCAGTCAGATTCTGTACCATCTGAGCCACCAGGGAAGCCCAAAACTACCCAGGTGGTACAGTGGTAAAAAATCCACCTCCCAATACAGGAGACACAAGAGGTACGAGTTTGATCCCTGGGTCAGAAAGATCCCCTGGAGAAGGAAATGGCAACCCAGTCCAGTATTCTTGCCCGGGAGATCCCATGGATGGAGGAGCCTGAAGGCTACAGTCCTTGGGGTCGCAGAGAGTTGGACATGACTGAGCGCNTCTCCCAATACAGAAGACACAAGAGGTACGAGTTTGATCCCTGGGTCAGAAAGATCCCTTGGAGAAGGAAATGGCAACCCAGTCCAGTATTCTTGCCCGGGAGATCCCATGGACGGAGGAGCCTGAAGGCTACAGTCCTTGGGGTCGCAGAGAGTTGGACATGACTGAGCGCACATACTCAGCATGCGCTGGTTTGCCAGGAGCAAGCCTGATGGATGCCTGTGGTCCTGGCATGATGATTAGTAGCTCTGATCAAAGTGTTCCTGTTTAAACAATACGGTCACCCTGGGTGCAGGGGTTATCAAAGGCCATCTGGAAGGAGGAAGAAGGCAGCCAAGGGCAGCCTTGAATGGGAGGGAGGTTTGTCCCACCTTCAGCCCTGGCTGGGCAGATGGACAGGGTCTGATTTCTCTGAGCTTCCTGTCCCTCATGGAAAGAACTGGGTGGGCCCAGCTTCCCCCAGCCTGCTGCCCGCGGGTCACTGAGCAGCCGTGATGGGGTCAGCAGAGGGGTGATCCGATTCTGGCCCGCAGCGCACGTGAGAGCAAGTTCAGGAAAGGACACACTGGCTCCTGGACTCAGAAGGTCTTCCTTTCCGAGAGCTTTGCCACTTGGGCATTTTCTGGGGATCCCTTTCCCCACCACCTCCCCTCCCCACTGCCCTGAACTGCTGCAAAAGTGAAAATAAAGCCTTTGGGGACCAGGTCAAGCTGGCGTTTGACTGGCAAATATGGGGTCTGGATGAGCCAGTGGATGGACAGAAGACTTGGAGATCCTCTGGGGACCCACTTTTCAGAGGAGGAAGTGAGGTCAGGAGAAGTCACTGGCCAGTGTCCCTCTGAAAAGTGTCCACTGTGTGCCAGGCACTGATTTCAGCACAGGAGGGGGACAAGCACACTCAAACGCAAATTAGAGGAAAACTGGCATCAGGATAAACGCCCTAGAGACTGCTCACTCGGGGTGAGGAGTGTTTGGTGGCTGGAGGGCGAGTCAAGGATGGTCTTGACCTTCCAGCTGAGATGCGAATGGAGAGAAGCAGCTGGAAGAAGAAGGGGAGCTTGCTGAGCAAGGGGGCAGCCTGGCTGATACTCTGGGCTGGGATGAGCTCGGTGTGCTTGGTGGCTGGAAAGAAAGGCCCACGTGGCTGACAAGCAGCAGTGGGGAGGAGCGGGAAAGGCACACGGCCGGCAGAGTGTTTTGAGCCAGAGAAGGGCTTATGATATTTCTCTGGATTTGACAGAGTCTGGAGCAGGGGTTTGACTTGACCTCCAGGGCCGCAGGAGCGGAAGCCAGGAGACCGCTTGGGAGGCTACTGTGTGTCCAGGTGGCTTGGACTATGGTGCCAGCAGAGGAGAGAGAAGAGGTCAGCCTGGGTAGGGTATGGAGGGACTGCCAAGGGGACTTGTGGGTGGTGGGCAGGCGGCAGTAGAGAGTGAGCGGAATCCAGGGAGACCCTCCATCTGTGCCTTGCAGATTCAGGCCACAGAGCAACGCACCGGCCACACTGCAGTCCACACCGTCCTCAGCCAAGTCTGCGATGCTCCTGGACCATCTGCGTTCTTGCTCCTGCCCTGCAGGACTCTGCTGGCCTCCTCAAAGTTCCCTCCCTTCCTTGGAAGCTTCATAGCAGAAGAAACGAACCCAGGATCCTGTGCTAGAAATGGTACTCTCCTGAATACACAGGCTCTGAGAAGTTCTGTAACAGATTTGCCTGTTTCTCTTTCCCAAACTCCGTTCACCGTGGAACCCCTCCTATCGACCACATAATTAGCCTCCTGAGGACCTGATGGCCCTGCCAACAATGCTCAGGAACACTGAACTAACCCACCGCTGCACCAACGGTCGAGTCCGAGACAGGGTGGAGGCAGGCTGGCAGGGAGAGACGGTCCCCAAAACCACGCCCGCACTCCCAGGCGAGAGGAGAGAGCCCGGCCGGCATCCCGAGTGCAGAAGGAAGCGTGGCTCTGTGCACCCTGAAGCTGTCATGTCAGCCCTGCAGCTCCAGCCCCTTGAGGTTTCTTGGAAAAAGCTCCATCGGCTTCCATCTGCACCAGCTTCTCTCAGGCCCACTTGGGCTGAGGGAGGCTGGAGACTCAGCTTGAGGTCATCTCGGACTCTGTCTCTACTTTGCCTTGAGCAGGAGTGCCAATCTCCAAAGAAATCTAAATTGTGCAGATAGACATCCTGGGGAGCAGGGTGCCCTTCAGGGGCAGCCAGGACCTGGGCCCTGAGCGTTCAGATCATTAAGACTTGCATGCGCCTGTCCAGGAAGCAAGCAGAGGCGACAGCAGAAGGGGGCCATGGTGTCCTCTGGGTGGACCGCGTGAGCTGGCTGGGGCAGCTGAGGGCTGAGCCCTGCCTGCCGGCTTCCGATTTCTGCACGGTGTCCACATTCATCCCCTTAAGCCCCTCTGGGCCCCATCTGGTGGCGTGTGAGGACCCAGAGAAGAGGCTCCTTGGAGCAGAGTCAGTGCCTGCCATCCAGCTGGTCTCCGTTCCTTATCCAGCGCTTGGTTCCACGTCCACTCTTAGGGCAAAGCGGCTCAGAGTTCCATGGGCCTGCCCTCACTGGTTGTGAGACATCTGATAGAGAATTCCAGAACTGTGTTCTCCAAGAAGCCGGGAGTCAGCTGTCCTGAGACCCAGGGTCCTGGGGCAGCAGCAGCAAAGAGGACACTTCAGGAGCCCCGGGCAGCCCTGGGCCGTCTCGGGGGCACCGAGCAGGCAGGGCGAGGTCACTTACCTGGCTCAGAGAGTGGACATTCAGAGAGCAGGGTAGTGGCTCCAGCAGGGCTAGAGTGGAGTCAAACCTGGGCTCTCAAACTCTAGGACCCAGAGTGCTCCCGGGGGCGCCCGGGCAGGCAGCAGGTTTGGCTAAAGGCGAAATTGCGGGCAGCTGGGGTTTCCGTGGCCTCATGTGGCTTAGTGGGCAGTTCCTGGAGAGGGAGCTCGCACCTGTGGCTTCCAGACAGATCTTTCGGCACAGGCAGTGGGTGCAGGGGGGCACCCTCATGCCTGAGTGAGCACTCCTCACAGTCCCCGTCTGCTGGGGGCCAGCGTGAGGAACTCCGTCCATGGCAAAGGTCATGAGGAAGGAGGCTTCAGCATATGCAAAGGCGTGATCAGGCCTCAGGAGACCCCCTGTTCCCGAGCATCTACCCCAAAACCAGAGTCTGTTTTTTGCTCTCACCTACACCTTTGACCTTCCGGGGAGCTCTCCCCCATAACCGTTTCTCTCAGAGAAGGAGTAAACGTGCAGCTCCAAGTCAATAAAAATTCCTGGGCGTGACAAGAGTGTTTCAGCTTACGATCTCTGAAGGTTATCTAGCCCACCTATATAGGTTCGTCCGGATGCATGTGATGGTTTACAGCCTCCTGACCGTGAGAGGCACGAGATGTTTTAGACTTACTAAAGGCAAGTTCTTGTGGGAAGTTAGAAATTATTAGTATAGTGGGTTGGTTGGGAATTATATTGGTGAAGGGTCTTTTCATTTGTTGTGTCAATAATTGCTGCTAATTCCCTGCCCTGGGTGGGACAAGGGTGTCTCAGGTCAAACCTCTCTGCTGACAGACTAGCTTGTGTGACAACCTCTCAACCATAAACAGCACAGAGAGTTTGGAGTATTAGCATAGGGCTTTTCTCATTGTTGAGTCAATGATTGCCGCCAGGCCTCCATATCCTTAGGCACCTGGGAACATATTAATCAATGTATTTGGAATATAAAAAAGGAAATACAGTAGTTTTTAAGGTTAGCAATACTAGACTTTTTGAGTTAACGAATTTTCTCTTTTGTTATAGATCACTGTACTTTGTTATAAATCACTGTGTCCTTGCTATGTAAAAATGTAACTTTATCACTATCTTAAGACTAAGTAGATCTTAAAGGGAACATTGGTGAAAGGATTTTCATTTGTTGGGCTGATGTTTGCTGCTAAATCTCCATATTCTCTGCCCTTATAATGAATATAACTAGCATATAGGAGAAATAAGTATTAACCTTTAAGCATATAGGAGAAATAAGAATTAACCTTTAAGATTAATCATGTTAACCTTGGGTTAAATAAATTCCTTTCTTGATTGTAACTCACTACACCCTCACCCTATAGGAATGCAACTTTATTTGGAGGGTGGTGCCTGGTTTAAGAAAAAAACACCCTTGGAAAAAATAAGTTTTCTGGTTATCAGAAAGAAAGGGTCATAAATGTCAGCGAGCCTTATGGCCAGAAGATGATGTAAAAACCCCTAAGACCTTTTCTTTTTTATGTAAAGCACCTGACTTTGATAAAGGTCAGGACTGCTGACCCCCACGTGACTCTATTCATCCCTATGTGTAACAAAAGGTATATAAGAAAATCTGAAAAATAAAGAAATGGGTTCAGTTCCTGGAAAGACTGACTCCCCCATGTTGTTCTTTCTTACTCCCTGTTTTTCCGGCTGAATTCCCATCTGGAGCATGGATGTTACTCCATGTAAACCAAGTTATTCAGCCTCTTTTTCTCCACTAACATTTCCTACTACACTATCCATTTCTAAATCTCTCTATCTGTAATTAATTATGTATTTTCCAAGGTTGCCGACACCGTCCCCACCTTTGAATTCCCTGGATCCACCGGGGCTGGACCCCGGCACCCGTCCTCAGCAAGAGCACGTTTGCTTAGACCCCCTTGAAGGAAACAGCACAACAAACAAGCTGAAAGTGGGGCCGATGAAGGAGCAATGGTCCCAGCCTCAAGGTGCTTCTGGATATTTCCACAAATGCTGTGTGACCCTGCAGGGACCATGACTCTCTCGGAGCCTCGGTTTCTAGAACCAGCACGTGGCAGTAATATTTGTCCTCATCACCACACAGAGCTCGTGTGAGGATCAGATAAACAGATGTGAAGGCCTCCTGCAACTTTATTAAGGACAGCATTTTCTTATTATTCAGGAGCCAGACGGCATTCAGCCCATATGTCCACAGCTTCCCCCACCCCCACACCACCCCCAGTTTCATTAAAATCCACTCAACACTTTCCAAGGGATCATTTCACTTCTGGACTGTCCAGAAGCCTGGCCTTATTCTTTTCTTCCACTGGCTCATCTGGGGTGACTTTCTGGAAAGTAAACTTGCCTGCAGATTGTAAACAAGTTCAAGGGTGGACCAAAGCCAGGGGATGGGGTGGGGTGGGGTGGGGGGATTGGGTTGAACGTGCTGGGGACGTGAGGATATGAAGCCTCAGGAGGTCTGTGCCTTCCTTGCACGGCCCCCTTCTTCTGCTGCGCAGGGATGATGGTCTAGGGAGCCTCCGTGTAGGATCAGGACTAATTATGGTGCTCTAGGAAGTGTCTCTCTAAGTGGGTTCCCTTGAGATACTCAGCGATAATGGGCTTGCTCCCTGATCACATCTCTTTGGGAACTTTCTGAGTCTCCATACTATCTTCATGTCCCTGTCATTGGACGCACAGTTCATGCCTGCTCAGTCGCTCAGTTGTGTCTGACTCTGAGACCCCACTGACTGTAGCCTGCTAGTCTCCTCCGTCCATGGAATTTTTTTTTTTCTATTGTATTTTTTTATTTATTGAAGGATAATTGCTCTACAGAATTTTGTAGAGCAAAATTTCTGTTTCTGAGGTTTTCTGTCAAACCTCAACATGAATCAGCCGTAGGTATACATATATCCCCTCCCTTTTGAACCTACCCATCCCATCTTCCACCACACCTCACCCCTCTAGGTTGACACAGAGCTGCTGTTTGAGTTTCCTGAGCCACACAGCAAATTCCCATTGGCTATTTATTTTACATATGGTAATGGACGTTTCCATGTTACTCTTTCCATACATCGCACCCTCTCCTCCCCTCTCCCCATGTCCATAAGTCCATTCTCTATGTCTGTTTCTTCCATGCTGCCCTGTAAATAAATTCTTCAGTACCATTTTTCTAGATTCCATATATATGTTTTAGAATACGATATTTATCTTTCTCTTTCTGACTCACTTCACTCTGTGTAATAGGGTCTAGGTTCATGCACTTCATCAGAACTGACTCAAATACATTCCTTTTTATGGCTGAATAATTTTCTATTGTGTATATGTACCACAATTTCTTTATCCATTCATCTGTCGATGGATATCTAGGTTGTTTCCTGTCCATGGAATTTTTCAGTCAAGAATGCTGGAGTGGGTTGCCATTTCCTCCTCCAGGGGATCTTCCCGACCCAGGGATCAAAGCTGTATCTCCTGCATCACCTGCAGTGTCAGGCAGATTCTTTACCACTAAGCCACCTGGGAAGATTTGTACTACCTTGAAAGTGAAAGTGTTAGTCACTCAGTCATGTCTGACTCTTTGTGACCCCATGGGCTATAGTCCACTAGGCTCCTTTCTCCATGGAATTCTTCAGGCAAGAAAACTGGAGTGGGTTGCCATTCCCTTCTCCAGGGGATCTTTCTGACCCAGGGATCGAACTTCCTGTTTTGCAGGTAGCTTTACTGTCCTCATATTACCTTATCCGCTTACAAATGACCAGTGAGCATTTATCTTTTTAAAGGCCCTGAGAAACCCCACAGTTAAGAAATCTACACCTGTAACTTGGTATTCCCCAAACTTACTTGGTTAGGAAACCCCAGCCTGTATTTCAGCCCATGGATGCTGCAGGGGTGGGGGAGCATCTGGGAAGGCTGTGGGGACCAGCTACAAGTATGGGATTTGACATCAGCCCAGATTATTCGGGATTAGGCTTGTCTGGGAATTGCAGGCCTCCTGGTCTCAGCAAGCATGTGATGCCTCCAGCTTACAGTCTGGCCAGAGACAGAACGGACCTTCACATTAATCGTGTAGAGCTGTGTCTGGGGACAGGGAGGCACCTGGGATGGGGGGAATAATCTCGGCGGCCTTGGACGGCTTGAAGCGGGTTCCGGGGCCATGGGGCTAAGTCAGGCTACAGCAATGAGAATGCTGAATCCTAGACACCAGGCCACCAGGGACCAGGGGCCAGTGACAAGGCCCTGGCCCAACCGCTGTGTAGTAATGGGTTTCCACATAGAGACGGAAAGTAGTGAAGGAGGTAGAGTGTTTATTAGGAGGCAAGGACTACAGTACACGTGGATAGACACACGGGTGGGCTCGGAGAGAGCCACACCCTTGTGGTCATTTGAATCACTTTTATGGGGCATTTCTTCTGGGTTTCCTTTGGCCAATCAATCACCTTGCTTTGCCTGGTTCTGAGTCTGTACTTGGTGTATCTTGAGGTCCTTCCAGTGTGTACATGGGCATCTCTTAGCCAAGATGGATTCTAGTGAAGAGGCCTCTGGGTAGGTTGACTATGGGGTGGCGCCCCATCCCTTTTTGACCTTCCAGGAGGCTTTCTGCATGTATACAGTGACTGGAAGGTCTCCTTTACTTCAACAATGAGGAATATGTGGTCTTCTATCTCCTCTCTGGCCAGAGCTCAGCTTCCCTTTCCTCCTGCTACTTTGGAATATCTGTCCACAGGGGATGAACTCCAGCGGCTCGGTCTGGGGCCCATCTCTCTCCCACTCGGGAGGATTTGGAGTCCTCCAGTAGACAGTCCATCCGGGACAGGGACAGGGGCTGAAGGGTGAGGGGTCCAAGGTGTAAGGGTCTGGTGGCAGTGGAAGCTGGTCTGGTGGGCAGTCTGGCCTCCTGTTCAAGACCTGCCTCCACGACCAAAGAGCTCTGTGAGTTTGGGCAGGTCCCCTCCACCCTGCACTCTCTGTGTCTCTTGTTCTTTATCTGAAATGGGGGATAATGATAACCCTAGTTTCTGCCCCAGCCGGCGGTGGGAGGAGCTCCAAGGGCCTCCGAGGAAGTCATCGAGAAAAGACGGCAACTGTTTTCCTGCAAACCCTTCTTTCTCCCCCATCTTCTAAGCAGCCTCCTCCCTGGCATCCTAGAGTCGGCCCACGAGGAGCAGTTGAGGAAGGGACCACTGTAGAAACCAGGGCATGACGTGGTTGGGAAGCAAGTGCCAGGCTCCAGCTACTTCCAGCTCTTCTCAAGCTCCCGCCGCCCGCTCCTGAGGCCTCACGCTTCAGGTCTGTTGCTTCCTAAGAAGCAAGTATTTTGTTGGAAGAGTTTCTCACAGGCTGCCTGATATGAGCAGGGACGGGGAGATGGAGCAGCCTCCCTGCGGCAGGCCTCCTCCCCGGCTTCAGCCCTGGCTCCCCACATACACACACACACACACACACACACACACTCACAAACATACAGTCTCACACTCACAGTCACACACATATATTCACATACACTCACACATACACACACACATGCACGCACACACACAGTCTCCCACACACATACTCACATACATTCTCACAATACACACACACACTCACGTACACATACTTACACACACATTCACACACACACATTCACACATTAAAAACACACACACCTTCATGCACACACACACTCTCACACATACACACACTCTCTCACACATTCACACACACACACGCTCACATATGCACACTCTCTCACACACTCACCCACACTCTCACACATACACTCTCTCACTCACACACACACACTCAGCCACACACTCTCTCACACACACACACACATACACTCTCTCTCACACACACACACATACACTCTCTCACACACACACACTCACACATGCACTCACACACACACACACTCACACATGCACTCACACACACACACACACTCACACATACACTCTCTCACTCTCACACATGCACACTCACCGTGGGGCTCTTCCCTGTCCTGTTGACCAGTGGCCCATGGAGAAGGACACCGGAAGAGCGGTGGGAGGTGCTGCTCTTGCAGCTTCTAGAAGCTGGCGCAACCCTGAGCGGGCGAGGAGGATCTGAAGGGGCCCCAAGACTCTGTGGACCAAAACGCTGCCATCCACACGTCCAGAATTCTCCCGTGAGCAAGAATCCTCAGATGGAGGCCACTGGGCTTCTAAACTGGTCCTCGGTGTGCGTACAGGCACCAGGGCCAACAGCAGGTGCGGCACAATATCACTGCAGCCCCCGCTGGGGCTGGGCCAGTAGGCCACAGAGAGGGCGAGTCCTGAGAGCATCGCCCAAGCAGCGGAGACGGTGGAAGCCCCAAAGACAGCCCCAGTGGGGGTTGGCGGGCACCCAAAGGCCGGGGAAGAGGCTATGGGGGTCAGCATTCCAGTTCCAGCCGTGCCATTGTTTTGAGGGTGAAAACCTGCCCCTGTGGGTCAAAGGTGGGAGCCCCTCATGGGTCAAGGGAGGCAGCAGCTGAGAGCACCCTGAGATTAGGCCGCTGGGGACCCTCTTGGTTTCCTCTCGGGTTTCTCTGCTTGTTTGAGGCCAGAAGCGCTGGGACGGTGAAGCTCCAGGGTGTTGGCTGGGAACCAGGGTGGGCGTGGGGAGCGCTGCCGCCAGGAGGTGATGGAGGCCACGACAGTCTGAGGAAACCCAAGGCTGGCAGCCAGGCAGCCGGGCGGGCGGGGCGTGAGGCGGCTTGGGAGGCCCTGGCCCCCCACCCCACTCTGTGCTGGGTCCGGAGCCCCTCGGGGTGGCTCGGTTCCGGGCTGAGCGGTGGAGGCCAGTCTCTGCTGGCTCCCCTGGCGCGAGTCCTGCGGGGGTGGTGTGGCTGTCTCTGCCGCACTGGCCTCCTCCCCGCCTCCCCGTCCCTGCCCTGCCAGCACCCCTCCCCGACAGCCCCTTTCTCTGCATCTGTCTTCCTCTCCCACCTCCACAAGCAGACCTAAGGCCCAGGGGTTCTCGTCCTGTCTGTCCTCAGAGATGGCAGATGGCCCCGACTCTCCCGAACTCCCCCCTCCGCCTCCAAGGGATGGCCTCGTGATGCAGTGGGGCCTGGAGCCTGGTGGGGCTGGGGGCTACTAGCTCAGTGGCGCAAGGCACTCCCAGGTGACGCGAATGTGACATACCCTGAGCTAGCCACCACAAAGAGAAACCTACATAAGCTTAGGTTCTCCTGGGCTTGACGGAAATCAGGCTGACTTTTCTGGGAAGAGCGGGGTCAGGATTGTGCAGAAGTAGACAGACCTTGTGCCAGTTCTTAAGGCCACAAGTCTGAGTCAGTGTGTTTTGAGAGAAGGGTACCCAGGAGTGGAGCTTTTGGGGAGGAGAGTCCGGGGAGGTTTTAGGAGTGAGGTCTCTGTAGATTCCTTTTAGGAACACCCGGGGCTATATTTCAGCTTATTTTGCTCGGCTGTAAAAGACATTCTGGGAGGTCAGCAGATTAGCTTTGAGAATTTACAAAACACCAAGGGAAAAAAATAAAGCACCACCCCTGCGAGGGGGTTGACCTCTGGAATAGCATCCAGTGTCTGGAGAGACCACCCTGCCTACAGCCTGCAAGCTAGGGCAGCTGCTCTTCGCCAGCTTAGCTGGTGATGGGGGCCATGATCTTGGGCAAACCATTTCCTTCTCTGGGTCTCAGGGTTGCATGTAGGGTGGGGGTCAGGCCTTCCAGGCTTCCAACGATGGAGTTCCGTGTGGACTCTGAAGGGGGTCTCTGACATGGCCCTCCGGGTCACTCATCTGTGTACTCTGCATCTGTGTACGCTGTTTATTTTTTCTTCCTTTAGAATGAACTTAACTCATAGGAATGTTACTGATAATTGCCCCCCTTCTCCTGGTTTTTCTTGTTACTTGAAGACGGTCCTTAAGAATCTGGGAATGAGGCCTGGCAGATGTTTGGGACTTGGAGGACTGGGATTCCGTGTTGGAGAAAGAGCCCCAGCGGGGAGCACAGAGTTGGATTCTTGAGGGACCTGAGCCCGCTGTGGGCACTGGGCTTCCATTACCTGACCTGTGTGTTCTGTGCTTCCGCCCTGGTGCTCCCCGGGACTGGCACCTGGAGGGGGAGACGGTGGCCACTGAGACCTGCACCTCTCTGCAGGGGGGCCACTTGGAAGCAGTGTGGCCAGGCTCACAGTGAGCCCTTGCATGGAGCGAGGGTGCCGTGGAGGGCTGGGACGAGAAGCTTGCAGTCTGGGCACAGCATCCCAAGCAGGAAGTAAAGATTAATGACCATGGGCATCAGGGACCTTTGAGGCCCCCTTAGAGTTCACCTTCTGTATGCAAACTCTTTTCGAGAAAATAACAGGAAGAGGAAGAAGGAGAAGGAAGAAGGAGGAGGAGGGCAACCCTTCCTTAGTTCTGAAAGTAACTGGGACTCGCTTTTCTCCGCCTCTCTTAGTCCAGACCAGGTGGCTTATAATTCTCTACCATCTTGCATTTAATTGTCTCAGAGCTTTGTCCATGGGTTCCTAGACAGGATATGATCCCTCTGGGGAGCGTCATTCCCTTACCTAAATGAGACGCAGAGGAGCCCCTTTTAGAAGTCCTGGGGGGTGGGCAGGATATGTCCATGGATTTGATGGTTCCACACGTGCACTTTCCACCCCCACGTGCCCCACCCCTCGGCTCCTGGCAGTGGACTGGTGTGTCCTGCTCGCACCCCACCCCTCTCTCCCTGTTCAATTGTTCTCAGTATTCTTATTTTCATTGTGCCATTTGCTTTTTCTCTCCTCTTCCAGCCTCTGGATGGAAATCAAACACAGAGAGGAATTCCCTTGGTTACATCTTTTCAAAAGGAAAACTCTTTTCTCTGCTTCTGGCCTGCACTGCTGCCCACCACTGGTCGCAAAGGCACTGATAGCCCTGGGAGAGTGCAGGGGCTGCTTGACCGTCCAACTTAGTCAGACACACTCAAGCAGTTTTAATCTTTAGTACATTTCATTGCTTTCCACTTTATAAAATTAGAGCCATCCTACTTCACTGATTCTCTGCTGCTCATCCCGTTAGCATCTCTGAAGCTAGGAGGCAACTTACTTAATTGAAGGTAGGCTCTTCCAGAGAGGCCTGCAGTCATTTCTGTTCAGCCCCTGGGTACCACTTCAGAGTCTCTGCTTTGGGGTGGTTTTTTGAACTGTGTGGATAGTGTGAAGTCAAACCACAAGCCTGTATGAGGAGGGGCTTGTGGTTCAAATCCTCATGGATTTCCCTCCCTTCCCTCTCCTCAGTGCCTGGGAGAACATGAAGATTCCTTGCTGTTCCCACCGCAAGGCAGGGTTATCACTTGTCACTGGTACGCAAGTCAGCAGCCGAGCTCTCTGCTGACTCTAAAAGACTTTCTGTGGGTTTATTTTCTTTCTCAGGGTTAATAATGTTTATCTTACAGTTCCTGATAGCACTGATATGAAAAACATGGCTTGTGGTTTCTCTGTGAATAGGGATTCCCCGTCCTCTGGCCACTCCAGGGAGGAGGAAAGTAACTCTGTTAGGAAAACGCCAGTGTGGCCGTGGTCACTGAGAATTCTGTGCTGTGGACCCCAGCACACGGGTCTGCAGATCTGAAGGGGCAGCACCAGGCAGCCCAGGTGTTCTGAGTCTCCCCAGCACACATGGGCTGGGTAGCTACGAGCGAATCTCATCAGACAAGACATACAGGGGCTGGCCAGAGAGCAAGGCTGGGGATGAGAGTCTGGAAATCCTGGGTACTGAGGTGGCTCAGGATGAAGTGAACAGGATGAGTGGGAAGAGAAGTCCCTTGTGTTGGCTGCATTCTTTAAAGGGAGTGGAAAGTAGAGAGCTCAGCTCAGGTGAGGGGTTTTGACCAGGGTGCTGAGAAAGCTCTGGGTGTGACCTCAGTAGCTAAGCTGTCATCAGCCCAGTGGTGACCCAGAATCTCCTGCTTTCTCTTCTCCTTCTTGGCTTCCAGAGTCATAACCTGTCCCTGGAAATGGTGCACGGCCCAGCTCTCCAGAGCAAGAGCTGACTGCCAGGTCAGTTAGTCACTGTAAACGCAGAGCGTCCCAACTGCGCGGGGCTCCAGACCCCACCACCCCGAGGGCCAGTGGCAGGCTCACAAAATGGCTGCTTGGACTTTGGCCCCAATTTCTGATAGCTCAGTTGGTACAGAATCCACCTGCAATGCAGGAGACCCTGGTTCGATTCCTGGGTCGGGAAGATCCCCTGGAGAAGGGATAGGCTACCCACCCCAGTATTCTGGCCTGGAGAACTCCATGTACTCTATATAGTCCATGGGGTCGCAAAGAGCTGGACACACTGAGAGACTTTCACTTTCTTTCAGCCATTTAGAAAGCTGGAAGGGCTCAGCACCACTGTCTCCTTCATAACTTGCTGTCCTCACTCAGCCATTTTCTTTCCAGAAGGAGGTCTTGTTTCCTCCATGGAGGGTGGGCCCAGGCCCACATCTGTGAGCTCACATGCATCATGGACACACAGAAGCCTGTGGGACAGAGTTTCTCCCACTTGGTAGATTGTCTTTCCTCCTGGCTGGGCAAATCAGCACAGTCGTGGGCTCAGAGCTGCCTGCGGGGACAGAAAGCACACTTGGTAATGACTGCTGTGTGCTCTTGGTCCACAGCAAGCCTGGGATGCTGCCTAAGTTGCCAGATGCTGTTGGTTCTCCCTGAAGATACAGGCTTAGAGCCCTGGGGGGATGGTCTGACTGGGGCCTCAGCCCCCACATCCCCTTCCTTCCCAGCTCCCAGCACCGGCACGCGGCAGACCAGGCACCACCCTAAAGACTGGCTGGACTCTGAGTCCTGTTTCATCTGCTGGGGGCCTCAGCTCCTAGGGACTCAGCTTCTCTTTGCAACCTAGAAACCCAGTGTGAAGAACAACTCTGCGTGTGTGTGTGTGTGTGTGTGTGTGTGTGTGTGTGTGAATAGCAGCATAGTTTGCTCTTTGCTCCTGGTATCAGCGTGTTCCCTTATCCTGCAATTTCTGGTTTTATATTGTCTTGTGTTTCTAAAAGGCTCTGGAGGAACTGCATGTTCAGAGCACAAGTCTGGCTTTTACTTCTCCCATCAGAGCCGCTTCTATTAATATAAAACCTTCAGGCCCTTGAATGTGTCTGCTTGTTGGCCGTGCCAAGATGGATTAAAAGATGGCTTTGGAGGAGCTCATTATTTTCCTTTGCTCTCACATGTTGCACAGGCAGAAGGGGCCTTGTCTTCCCCGGGCCATGTCCCTGAGGAGCAATATATCCAACTCGTTTGCCTACTGAGGCTCTCAGAGCAGACACTGGGGTGTATGTGGAGTCCAAGGCGGCGTGCCTGTCCCTGGGGAAGTAAGGCCCAAGGCACAGGACACAGACCTCCTCACTTGTCTTTGCTCCATGAGTCCAAGCTTCACCCCTACAGCCCTCAGACCTCACTGGTTACAGCCCCGGAGTCGGCGCACGTCCATGAAAGTGTGGAGGGGAGAATGTGAGCTGCTCCCGGAAACCCTTGCTCTGTCAGCTGGGAGAGGCTGGGTGCAGCTGGGGTCCCTAAATAAATACAGGGTCCAGAGTGAGCAAGAGGAGCCCCTGGGGCCCAAGTGTCCACAGCGGCGAAGCACACGGCGAAGCTGCCCTGTCTTCTCTGCTGCTCGACGGTGTCCCGGCCTCTCTCCCCCACCTTTCCTGAGCAGGGCCCAGGGCTCACTGCCTCAGCAGGCCTGTGGTCTGAGACTGTAACGCTGGATTCCCCAGGCCCTGGGCCTTTGCATCTGCTGTGTTTTCACTGAGGGGAAATAAAAGGTGGCGCCCTTGGCCAGAGGGACTTGGAGCACTGGCCAGCAGAGTTTTTAGCCCCACTTCCCACACTAGCTTTCTTTACTGCTGGCTCCTTCTCTTCCTTCAATTCCTAGGAAGTAAGAAGAAGCGAGAATTGGGAGAACTTGGCTGAGAGCATCTTTGATCTGCGGCTGAGAAAGAGAGCAAGGCAGCACAGGCCTGTGGCGCCACCTAGGGGAAGAAGGAGCGAGTGAGCCCACACTGCAAACCAACCCAGTTTCTGAAAATGTGGGATTCACTTGAAGAATCAAAAATGAGATGGAGACAAAGGAAAAGGAGAGTCCTTGTTCACTTCATAAAAATGTTTTCAATTATTTCTCAATTACAAAGGAATTCTCTTTAAGTTAGAGTACTTTTAAAAATGTATGCTCCCATACTTCATTTTAAGTTATTCAACTTAGTAGTTCAGTTCAGTCACTCAGTTGTGTCTGACTCTTTGCGANGAAGAACTGCCTTTTGCGGGTGAATTCTTAATAGGCAAGGTATCCAGTGATAACACCAACCAGAACACTCCTTATGCATGATTCTGAACATCTAGATGCCTCTTGCTTTATTGTGTATATTTTATTTTAAACGTATCAACTTTTGTGCATTCATCTAAAGTCTGTCCCAAAGTACTGTCAAACCCACTAAAATGTATGTAAAAAATTGTCCTATATACTAAAATAGAATCGTTACTTGGATTTGCTAATCAAATGAAAACTCTAATATAGAGAGGAAAACCATGGGCTATTCAGACAAGGTTTAGTCGCTAAGCCATGTCTGACTCTTGTGGTCCCATGTCCATGGGACTCTCCAGGTGAGAATACTGGAGTGGATTGCCATTTTCTCCTCCAGATATATACAGGAAAATCATGGGCTATTCAGACAAGGCATGCTATTAATAATGAGGCAATCATCAAAAAGAGAGAAAAAGACAAACAGCAATTATAACAGATGTCTTAACCAGGGGTGGAAATAAAAATAACCTTGTACAAGGCAGTAACTGAAAAGCCTATGACCATGTGATCCTTGATGGGAAGATATGAGAAAGAACCAATGTAAGTAAAAGAGATCAGCTTTTGTTTCCTAGCTGAAGTTAGAAGAAAATGGTTTAAGAATGGCAAAATCCTCACAGCCTCGCTACCTCAATAGAGAATAATAATATTGTAAAAATTATTTATAGTCACTAATAAAATGGATTTAAATATTTTATCTCTTTTGTAATCCTAGAGAAGAGATTATCCACCAGACTGGGAGAAAAATGGATATGCAAATCATCTGAAAATGGGTAATCAGATGCTGGAGATGAAGTACCTAATTATCTAATATGTGGAGAGATTTGGTTAATTTATCTGAGGTCTTCACACAGTTATTGTATTGCTTAAGCTCTGTCTTGTCCCTATTTACTCAGCGGCTGCAATGTCTCAGTAATTTAGCAAGTGGAACCTTTAGAAGGGTTATAATAATTATGACATCATGAAGTTGACATGAATGGAACATTAACCCAGATATTGGTTCAGTTTTCTAGATGAGCAACTTATTAATACTTAAGCTCTGATGTCCAAGTTGTTTCTTTTTAGGTTGGACAAAGACCAGGCCAAGTTTTACCCTTCCCTACCTTATGCCGCCGCAAGAGCCGAGCCGGGCCGGCGCACTAAGCGCGGGCGAGAGGAGCTACCCCACCTCCGAGGTCAGGGGCAGCAACCTAGAGTGCCAGGCTGCGACGGCGCAGGACCGGCCGAGAGGAGCTACCCTGTGTCTGAGGTCAGTGGCGGCCGGGCGGAGCTACCCCGTGTCTGAGGTCAGGGGCAGCCAGGAAGAGACACCCCACGTCCGAGGCCAGGGGCGGCCGGGAGAAGCCACCTCGCGCCCGAGGCCAGAGGTGGTGACCCGGAGGAGCCACCCTGAGCCCGGGCCAGGAGCGGCAGCTGGGAGAAGCCACCCACGCCCGAGGCCACGGCCGGCGGCGGGAGGAGCAACCCGAGGAGCAGGGGCTGCGCAGGCGCAGGAGGGCCTAGAGGAGCTGTCCCACGTTGACGGTCAGGAACTGCGGCGGTAAGGAGATACCCCTCGTCCAAGGTAAGGAGCAGCCGTGAAGAGACAACCCACGCCAAGGTAAGAGAAACCCAAGTAAGTGCAAGAGGGCATCAGAGGGCAGACACACTGAAACCATACTCACAGAAAACTAGTCAATCTAATCACACTAGGACCAGGGCCTTGTCTAACTCAATGAAACCAAGCCATGCCTGCAGGGCAACCCAAGGCGGGCGGGTCATGGTGGAGAGGTCTGACAGAATGTGGTCCACTGGAGAAGGGAACAGCAAGCCACTTCAGTATTCTTGCCTTGAGAACCCCATGAACAGTATGAAAAGGCAAAATGATAGGAAATCAAAAGAGAATCTCCCCAGGTCGTTAGGTGCCCAATATGCTACTGGAGATCAGTGGAGAAATAACTCCAGAAAAAATGAAGGGATGGAGCCAAAGCAAAAACAATACCCAGTTGTGCATGTGACTGGTGATAGAAGCAAGATCCGATGCTGTAAAGAACAATATTGCATAGGAACCTGGAATGTCAGGTCCATGAATCAAATTGGAAGTGGTCAAACAAGAGATGGCAAGGGTGAACATCGACATTCTAGGAATCAGCGAACTAAAATGGACTGGAATGGGTGAATTTAACTCAGATGACCATTATATATACTACTGTGGGCAAGAATCCTTCAGAAGAAATGGAGTAGCCATCATGGTCAACAAAAGAGTCCAAAATGCAGTACTTGGATGCAATCTCAAAAACGACAGAATGATCTCTGTTCGTTTCCAAGGCAAACCATTCAATATCACAGTTATCCAAGTCTATGCCCCAGGCTTATCTATCCATAGGATTTTCCATGCAAGAATACTGGAGTGGGTTGCCATTTCCTTCTCCAGGGGATCTTCCCAACCAAGGAATCGAATCCAGGTCTCCTGCATTGCAGGCAGATTCTTTACTCTCTAAGTCCGGGAGTTGGTGATGGACAGGGAGGCCTGGTGAGCCGCAATTCATGGGGTCGCAAAGAGTCGGACATGACTGAGCGACTGAACTGAACTGAGCTATATACGTCTGCATAAAAAGGGTATATAACCATTTCCTCACATGCTACAAGCTTTGTGTACATGTGAGAACACATAGCTTTTCCTGTTAGGTGGTCCCACGGATGGGAAGTGTTTGAGCTGCCTTTCAGAGCATTTTAACATAATATCTCGTCTCTGGGAGACCTAGATGTCTTTCACATCCTAGGCTTCCCTGAAATTGCTGATGAGTTTCTGTTGAGATATAGGTGCCCCCACTTGAAATTAGTCCCCCAAGGGCAGGGACCATAGCCCCTCTTCATCTTTGTGTCCCCAGAAGTTTGCAATACCGGACATGTCCCAGTGAAGCTGGATAAATGTCTACTGGACCAGACTACTCTGTGAGCTGAAGCTGGAAAAAGAGGGAAATTAGGACCACCTTAAGTGTGAGCAATAAGACGACCCCAGTGAAGTTTCTTTAATTATTTTTCCTAAGGAAAAAGAAAAAAAGAGTTTAGTTTCAGACTTCCTTGGTGGTCCAGTGATTAAGATTTTGTGCTTCCAATGCAGGGGGTGCAGTTTCAATTCCTGGGTGGGGGGGATCTAAAATCCCACATACAGTGCAGTGTGGCCAAAAAGAAAAAAAAAAAGCAGTTCATGCTTCTAAGGAAAAAGCAGCAAAAAGAACACTTAAATTGCTCGTCATCTCATCCACCCAAACCTGGGGATACCACAAATTCCTTTTACCTTGTGTCAAAGCATAAAATATAAATGTGTGTGTGTGTGTGTATATATATATATATACACACATATATAGTGTTTACATTTATGGCATAGAACATGGTATTCCATTACATGATGGTATTATCTTTATTTAACTAATCCCCTCCACTTTGGGAACTCAGGCTATTTCTAAATTTTTGCTCTTTTAAAGAGCGGCCTGGTGAATAACCTTGTAGCAAAAGCTTACCCCACATTTTTTATTAGTTCTTTAGGATAAATTCCCAGAAGCAGAATTGCTGGGTGATGGGTAATTTACATTGTCACCCGCAGTGACAGTGCCCTTGATCAGGTGAAAAGTTTTAATTAAACATCACACAGAATTCTGTAATCTTGTCTCAGTAGTGTCATCACCACTCAAAACAGTTAGTGAACTCTGTTTGGTGATCCAGGCTATGATTCACACAAGAAAATAAATCTTAATCTCTCCTCTTGCCTTTGATCTTAGACTACTCAGGAAAATCTAATTCATCACACACAAAAAACAAAGTAACCCTGGAGGATACTTGTGTACATGTGCCACCAGAGTCAGGAGGTAAGAACAGAAACACTTGCTATGGTGGAGCAGGGGGCACATCAGAGCATAAGTATTAGGGGCCCCTCAGGCCAGCTTTCATTGTATGTGTCCTGATAGAATTATTCGAAACTCATGTCATTGCACCTCATGTACTCTCCATGTGCCTCTCTCTTGATGCTTTTCCAATTTGAAGGTTTTTTTCACCTATTATTTTTATAATTTTTTTTTAATTTGGGTGAAATCATCTGAAGACCCCTTATGGGTTACAACAAAGAAGGCTCTCTTAACCGGTTTTTTCCTTAAAGGTTCCAAACCTCTTTCTTTAGCTCTTAAAGTGAAAGTGAAGTTGCTCAGTTGTGTCCGACTCTTTGCGACCCCATGGACTGTAGCCTACCAGGNTTATGGGTTACAACAAAGAAGGCTCTCTTAACCGGTTTTTTCCTTAAAGGTTCCAAACCTCTTTCTTTAGCTCTTAAAGTGAAAGTGAAGTTGCTCAGTTGTGTCCGACTCTTTGCGACCCCATGGACTGTAGCCTACCAGGATTCTCTGCCCGTGGGATTTTCCAGGCAAGATTACTGGAGTGGGTTGCCATTTCCTTCTCCAGGGAATCTTCCCAAGCCAGGGATCGAACCTGGTCTCCTGCATTGTAGGTGGACACTTTACTGTCTGAGCCACCAGGGATATACATAAATAAAGAACTAAGCGTTTCAAAATGTTTTTATAGGATTTCTTCATGGAAGATAAAGAGACACAGTAGGATCCAACTGGGGCTTAGTCTTTCTTTCTTTCCTTTTTTTTTTAGATTTATCTTTTTGGCTGTGCTGTGCGGCATGCGGGATCTTAGTACCCTGACCAGGGATCAAACATGTGCCCCCTGCAATGGCAATGCTGAGTCTCAACCACTAGGCCACCAGGGAAGACTCTGGGACTTAGTGTTTCTATATGGAGGGGTTTTCTTGCTTGCTCCTTATAAGAAAAGTTATGACCAATGTAGACATCATATTAAAAAACAGAGACATTACTTTGCTAACGAAAGTCCATCTAGTCAAAGCTATGGTTTTTCCAGTAGTCATGTATGGATGTGAGAATTGGACCATAAAGAAGGCTGAGCACCGAAGAACTGATGCTTTGGAACTGTGGTGTTGGAGAAGACTCTTGAGAGTCCCTGGGATTGCAAGGAGATTCAAACAGTCCATCCTAAAGGAAATCAGTCCTGAATATTCACTGGAAGGACTGATGCTGAAGCTGAAACTCTGATACTTTGGCCACCTGATGCGAAGAACTGACTCATTGGAAAAGACCCTGGTGCTGGGAAAGATTGAGGGCAGGAGGAGAAGGGGATGACAGAGGGTGAGATGGTTGGATGGCATCACCGACTCGATGCACATGAGTTTGAGCAGGCTCCAGGAGCTGGTGATGGACAGGGAAGCCTGGCGTGCTGCTGTCCATGGGGTTGCAAAGAGTCAGACACGACTGAATGACTGAATTGAACCGAACTGATGGAGGGGGTTAGACGTGGCTCTTGATTGATGCACTGATTTTTGCTGTGATTATATGCTTAGTTGGTGAAATCTTGGTGAAGAGCTGTTATTTTATGGAGGGAACAGGCTGAAATTAACTCAGGCCAACCATTATTGCTGCCATGTATATTACTGTATTGCATAGAACTCCTCAGTGGCTCTTGGCAGCCTACCAAGTAAAGCTGCGATGCTTGGGCTGATGTTCAGGGTCCTCTGCAACGTAACTTCCACCCTGTTTCTCCAGCTTAACATCTCCTACTCCTTGTGCAGCCCTGTGTGGATACTCTTCATCTTTTGACCCACCTCCTTTCTCCAGCCACTGCCATGGTAGCCAGCTTTGTACACATGTGACCTGGAAACTCTCACTTAGCTGCACGGAGAATTGTTCACATGTCCCTGACTCTGCAGTGTGGACACATTGGTCTCCTGGTTGCCTTCTGGGCATGCAAGGGACTGACCATCAGTGGGGCAGCCTCTGATAAGTGGGGATGGGAACTGGAGGGTGAAGAGCCCCCTTCCTGTCAGCTGGGTGATTCTCAGGTCCTTCCACACGACTCCTCAGAAGTCCCCACAGGACTGTGCCTCAGATGTCCACAGCAGTGCCCAGCTGATAGCCCACCTCCATCCTCAGGCTGGTCTTCCCTCCTTGTCTACTCCCCTCCCCCAGTCCCTCACCCCCTTTCGCTGGGATCATTTCCCCAAATACATGGCATCGAAGCCTCTTCTAATGCTTCACTTGTTGGCAGGAATGACAGTCCCGTTCTATTTTCTGATCATGTTCCTTGCTCTTGTCTCTTCATTTCTTTAATATTCACAGGGAACATCTAGAATGTTCCTTGTCAAGAGAAGGGCCCCCAATACAAAAAGGAATCAGGCCCAGGCTTGCTCCTGAGGTGACAGAATAACTGGTCTGGTTTGGGGCATCTGAGGTTTTCTCCAGAATGTCTTCTTAAGGAAGGAATTTGCTGGGAGACAGTGGTGGAAGACGCTCTGCTTTGTTTTTGTATACGAGATGGCAGAGGGAGTGGTGCAGGCAGGGAAGTAGCGTGGTGAACGTGGTCTGTTTGGGGACTGGAAAGTTGAGGGAGACTGGAGTGGAGGGCCTGGAATGTGCACATGCCCACAAGGTCAGGGAGGGCCCTGAGTGGCTCCTTACATGTTGCTTTCCCCGGTCTGGCCTTCTGTTCTAGGTGGCCCTTGCTGGGCTGTGGCTGCTGACCAGGTGTGGGTGCTGGCAGGCATGGCCTGGCACAGGCCTCAGTCTGAGTCTCTCAGTACAGGAGCTCTGGGCAGCTGAGTCTCGCCTCACCCAGGCCATCCTGCCCCACGGCCAATCTCTGGAACACCTGGCAGGCCCAGGAGGGTATGTCCTTCACCCTTCTTGAACGCCCCAGATCACGCTGTGCAATCTCCTGCTTATGTGTGTTTCTGTTTTCTTTGCTCTGAAGCAGTCCTGCTGTGGGGGTCTTTATGCTGAGCCCATCCCGCTGTGGTCACCATGCTGCTCCTGGCTCAGGGACAGGCCAGTGACTTTACAGTGGGGCAGGGTGACTGGTAGCTGCCCCATCAAGCGGACCCAATCTTGGGGACTTGAAATTAAAAGACGCACAGAGATGGCAGCAGAGAGAAGCAGTGAGGACGAGACAAGGCGAGCAGAGGCAAGCAGCGTTGCTGATGGCAGGACGAGCAGGGTCCCAATGATGTGGCCGCACCAGGACCTGTGAGACAGTGAAGGATCCCCAGAGAGCCCTGGAGGGTCTTTCTGTTTCTGAACAGAACCCCAACCCTCACCCCCACTCTGATCTCCTGCCCCTGCAAAGGCCAGTTCAACTGGAGATCAAAGGACAAGGCAGTTATGAGGATACAAAACCCAGAGGTCAGCCTGCCAGGGCCAGGGCAGGAGGTGAGGGTAGGAGCAGAGGTACAGCCCTTGGAGCCTGTGTAGCAGCCGTGCCGGCTGAGGTGGTGTGACTGTTGTGACGGTAAATGCCTGTCACTTAGAGACGCAGCAGGTCTCCATTCCTTGCAAGCAGAGCAGCCCGACACAGCACACTGGGGAGGGCCACTTGGTCTGCTGGCTCCCAGAACGTCCTCCTACATGCCCACAGAGGGCCAGTACTTGTCATCAAGGCCTCTGATGGGCCATGGCTGAAGGAACCCCAGAGACACATCAGGCCTTAGTTACATTGTGAGCTGTTTATTCACCATGTAGCTAGACTTAGGAATGAAGACTCTCACAAGGACTCTTCCCCTGTATTTATCTACCAAACTTTATTCTGTCAGATCAAAAAGAACACTCTGAGTACCCTTCCCCCACAGAAGTTTAAAAAGATTGAAAAAAAAAAAAAGAAATATACACCAGCTCTCTCAGGGCAGCTGGCCTCCTTCAGGAACCAGCTGAAACTCCAGGGGACAAGAGCAGAAAAGCAACTTTAGGTTCAGAATGCTGAGTCATATAGAGCATGTGCTGGCTGCTGTGGGAGGCGATTAGGGAAGAAAATTGCTGTGTGTGTGAGTGTGTGTGTGAGAGAGAGAGAGAGAGAATATTTACGAGGAGGAGGTGTGGACTGGAAGGCGGTGCCCAGCTTGGATCAGGGAGGAGGCCAGGCCCAGACCAGACTCCTCGCTGGGGCCCTTGTTTACTCAGCCAGTTGTGCCAGACCCCGGGCTTGTTGTAGCATCCCTGTGGTGTCACCCCTGTTGTCCAGTTCAGGACCCTGGGGCTCCAAGTTCCAAAGCCAGCGAACGAGTATGTTAAGCTATGGAAATGACAGTCACTCAGTCGTGTCCAGCTCTTTGTGATCCCGTGGACTGTAGCCTCTGTCTGTGGGATTCTCCAGGCAAGAATACTGGAGTGGGTTGCCATTCCCTCTCCAGGCGATCTTCCTGACCCAGGGATTAAACCTGGGTCTCCTGCATTGCAGGCAGATTCTTAACCATCTGAGCCACAGAGGAAGCCCTAAGATAGGGATGTTGGTTGATGTTGTCAGGGTTACAGTGAAGCAGCAAACAGCATTTGTCAGAATTTCACTAGTTCATCCACTTCACCAAGGATACGAGTGACTTTTTTGCCAAACTGGGTAAGAGATTTAGAATCCTGGGAAAATATTTCCTCATTTTTTTGTTCTATTTGCAATGTAATGGGTCCCAAATGTGACACACTTTTAAGTGAATGCTGTGCTATTAATACTTTCTCCTTCACTTTCTTAGATATAGATAACAAGACAAGAAATAAAACCCCAGTCTGTAGCATTTGCCAATTTCTGTGGTATAAATATTCCTACTATGGCACATTTCAAATTACCGACACGACACTGCTGAGAGTGATGCAGATTTGGGAAGAGAAAGGCAGAGCACGCCTTTTATAGTATTTTCACCATACAGATGCAATAGATGTAAATAACCAGAATAGCCTGGGTAGTAGTTAGATATAGCGAAATAATTGGGAATGTGTGAGTATTTAATACTTTTGTGTTTAATATAATTTATTAAATTACAAATTGCTGTAACTTAGTTTTTAATAATGGAGAAGGCAATGGCACCCCACTCCAGTACTCCTGCCTGGAAAATCTCATGGACGGAGGAGCCTGGTGCGNAGAGAAAGTGGTCTCCCCGTCTTACTCCTCTGCCATCTTAGGACCACTCCAACATGCATGATTCTTGAGAACATTAGGCTAAGTGCAATAAGCCAGGCACAAAAGGAAAAATTCTGTATGATTCCACTTATAAGGTGCTTCTCTGGTGGCTCAGAGAGTAAACAATCTGCCATATAGTGTGGGAGACCTGGGCTCAATCCCTGGGTTGGGAAGATCCCTGGAGGAGGGCATGGCAACCCACTCCAGTGTTCTTGCCTGGGGAATCCCTAGGGACAGAGGAGCCTGGTGGGCTACAGTCCAGGGGGTCGCCAAGGGTCGGACATGACTGAGCAACTAAGCACCACTCATATGAGGTACCTATTGGAGTCAAATTCATAAGAGACTTTTTGGTGGTTGCCAAGGACTGTAGACAGGACAGAACAGGGAGCTGTTGTTTAATGGATGTAGAGTTTCAGTTCTACAAGATGAAAAGAGCTCTGGAGATGGATGGATGGTAGTGATGGCCACACAACAATGTGAATGTATTTAATGCCACTGAAGTATATGCTTAAAAACGATTAAGATGGTAAATTTTATGTTATATGTATTTTACCTCAATTAGAACTTTAGAAAAATACAAGAAATAACAGGAAAAGATTAGCTGAAGTTAAGGCTGTATTTATTCAATTTCCCTGCAATCATATTATTTAAGGCATAAGTGATGGTTATTTGGCAAGAATACAATTCCCTTTAAAGCCTACGCTAGTTGGATTTCAGTTCAGAAATGCTGCATATTAGGTACAAATTTGAGAGAATTTATTCTGGCACAGGCTCTTGTTTATGATAAATGGGTCTTTGCTTCACCATCCCTTCTCCAAACCCAGTCACTCTCAGTGCAGAGCATGGCTGGCTTTGCGTCTGCTCTGAAGGTCACCTGGTTTACTGTGGCCTAGTCAAGTCATGTGAGCATGGACCAGGGCAGGCTGCCTGCTCTCCTCAGGCTGTGTTCTCGATGATGACCGCAATTCCTTGGCCACCTCCAATGCAGGCTGATCCTACAGCGTATTTTCCACCCCGACGCCTGAGAAAGAAAGCAGTGGCTGAAAACTACTTGAATAAAGAATGTACGGAATTAGATAATCAATTAAATAGAATTTATAATGGTCACATTTGCAACATCCTCGTCCAGCTCATCAGCTCAATGTTTTCTCCAGTCATCAATACTGGGGAAAAGAGGAGAAAGGATTTGGAAAGCTGAGTATTCTTATTTTGAAAAGTGTAGTAACACAGAAGATGGAGGTAGAAACAAACATAAAACAGGAGGTAACTGGGATGGGCTGGAAGTTGAAGAAGGGGGAGTAAATATTAATATTCAGCCTCCTTGATTTACCTGTTTTAGATTTTTATGGACCTTAGAATAAGTATAATTACTGAAGTTTGTCTGTTTGAAAGGTCATATAGTTTAGAAATATTTCATGTCCCTTTCATAAAAATTAAGACTCCTTTAAAGTACCATCCACTGTAATTCTTCAGTCCTGATAGAATGACCTTGAGAAACCATCCAGGAATTATTTTTTGTGCAATCAACCACTCATTTCAACCCAATTATTAAATGAAACAGGAGTCCTATTTACCCTAATGTCACAGGGAGCGAGAGTGATTTTCAAGCCTGACATATTTGTTTTGTTTCCAATTTTCCTACTAACAGAACAAAATGGTCCAAAAGGCACACTACAGAAGGAGAAGCTCTTCTGTTAAAACTGAAAAGTATCAAATGCACAGAAGGCTGGAACCCTGGAAACAGTGAAGGAAAAGCTTAGACCCCAGTTGTCAGTTTGCTTAGGTTTCTTAAATGACAACGTCTTGATCAGCACTTTGTTTTCTGAAATAATTGTGTCTTACTCCTGTAAGGAACTCTAGAATGCAAGCGCCCTGAGACACGGGCCTCATTATGGACTCCCTGCTGTGCACCCGCACCAGGGATGGGGCCACACGGACACTGGGCCCTCAGTGAACACGTGCCAAGTGGCTACGCTGCACATGTGGGAAAGAGCAAATCTCACAAGAGTAGAGGCACCAACTAAGCAACTGAGTCATCAGTAAGGTCTGTGGAAAAGGGTGTTCAAATCACTGGGGGAAAGGCAGGGCAAGGGGCAATGAGGAAGAAGGGGCATCTGTTGGATTGTTCCGGGGAAACCTAAATTCATGCATTTACACAAAAGATAGCAAACCTGAAAAGCAACAATTTCTAGCACGTACCTTAATTCATGAACCAGGTGTGCAGTAATTCTTGACCCAGATCCTGCTAATGGGTGACCCAAAGCAATGGCTCCTCCATTCACATTGGTCTTACTTGGGTCAAGATTCAAACTCTTTTCAACTGCCAAGTACTGAGGAGCAAAAGCTTCATTCACCTTTAAAACAATCAAAACACTTAATAAAAATCCTTATTCACAAACTTATTTTTAACCGAGAATTGTCCAGTCCTATTGATTGCTAACTTTCCTGTTTTTTTTTTCCCTACTTAAATTACCTTGCAAGGTTATTTTATCTTCAATCATTCTTCATAAAGATAACAGGTTTGAAAATGGGTGTATTTACTAAGCGATACTATAAGTGTTAACGCATCCCTCAGAGCAGCGGTCCACAACCTTTTTGGCACCAGGGTCCAGGTTCATGGACTGGAGGTGGGGGTGGGGATGGCTTTGGGATAATTCAAGTGCATTGCCATTTATTGTGCACTTTACTTCTAGTATTATTATCAGCTCCACCGCAGATCATTCAACATCAGATCCTGGAGGTTGGGGACCTCTGCCTTAAAGGAATCCTCAGTGATACTATACATGGATCCTGGACTAGAAGTAATGGGGTACTATAGAAAACCTACAGGTTCTAGAGCCAGATGGATGGTTCAAATCTTGGCTGTATGCATGTTCTTTAAATTCTCCTGACACTAAATTTTCTTCACTGGTAAAATGTGACTGTTGTATCATCTTAAGAGTTATTGTTAACATTAAATGAAATCATGGGTATTAAGTGTTTAGTGTATTATCTGACACAAGCAAATATTCAATAAATACTTGCTCTTATTATTACTACTAACCCATATTACTAGCCATACTTCCAAGAAGAAACTGACAGACAATAAAGAATAAACTTTCAGAGCCAGATACCCAAGAGAGGAATAGTTACCATGTTGAAACATGGCCTGAACTAAAAAGTATCATATTGTTGTATTACACTTAACAAGGCTGGCTAGGAGCATTACCTTATTTCATGTTTACAGACTTATATTTTCATATGATCTCAGCAGAGAATTTTATAGAGAATGATACTGATTTTTTAAAAGGCAGCTTTTCCAGGGCTGGGATAAAAATCCACCCTTGTGTTCTTTCCTACTATATTTTGTGTTCTCCCAAGATGGTGCTTTACTTGTCCTTAGATCCAACATTTATTTTTCCATTTTATATAGTCACGAGGTACTGAGAGACCTAGAGTATATTGTGAAACTAGGCTTTTGAACCCAGGAAAAACTACCTCATGATCATCAAATGTCTCAAAGACAATCACATCAGGGTATGGAGAGGTATATCCTTGAGTGTTTACATATCTATGGGGAGGTATGTCCTTGAGTGTTTACACATCTATAAATGCTGATGAACATCTCTACAGAGATGAATATTTTCAAGGTTTAAGTGTGAAATCTGAAGTCAGAAATTGAGTGGTACTTATTTGCTAATACAAATATGGTAATTAAGCAGCTTAGTTACCTAAAATGTTCAAATACTTCCCAAATGCCGAATGTATATAATCCATCTTTAAGAGTGTTCTTAATCCTCTCTTTTAATTGTACTGAATATTTAAGATGCTTTTGTTCTAATCTAACATTAAAGAAATCACTCTCCCAATAAATCTAAGTTTCCAATGCCAAAAATTATGACAGATGCATTCCAAATCAACCCACAACTGTGGTGTAAAAGCCAAACCTAAGTTTTGGAGTTGGGGGTGGCTGTTCACTTGGTGGAAGTATAAGAAACTTAGATTCGGGATTACTGTTTTTCTATTAGGTCAATTTTTTTTTATCCTGTATTTTTCTACTTTAATCCATAAAATAAAGTTAGTTATTTATTTCTCACCCACCTTAACAAACATTCAATTCAGTTCAATAGGCACATTAATAGTCTAAAATGTATTAATAGCAGAATCTTACAAGGTCATAAAAAGTACCTAAGAATTACACTTTAGTAGAGGAAGAAAGGCCCTTTGAATTATTCAAATATAAATAAAGCATTTTAATAAGGTAGAGCCTGATTATATGTCAACATAGGCATACAATGAAAGTAATACTTGTTTAGATTCACATCATTTGGAAAGTTTAAAGGCACTAAAACAAAAAGACCTATAACAATCAAACTAAAGCCATTTATGCTATAGAAGTTGATGGCTTATTCCATGTTGTGAAAAATGTACAACACTTACTTCTACCAAATCCATATCCTTAAGACTCAGCCCTGTTTTCTTCAGTGCTCCACTGATAGCAGGGACAGGACCTATATAAGAACAAACACCAATTTCACCTTGTAAATATCAAATTTCTCCTTTTTTACTAAACAGGTAGGTAAGGAGGAAATAATTACAGTAACTAAAAATCTTGCTACCCTGACAGCACACGATATCAAATGACAGGGCAGTAAGAAACAGAAAACAGGACAAGGATGGAAGGCTATTCATGCAAACTGTAGATGAAACTCAACGTGAAAAATTCTACCATATGACTTTAAGAGTTCAAACAGCCCAAGCCGAGAGGTTTTGTATAGACGGTTTGTTAAAATGTATCTTATTTTTTTTAACTGTAGTTTAAAAAAATTTTTTTGGCCCAGGGATCTTGATTCCCTTAAGAGGGATCAAAACCAGGCCACAGCAGCAAAAGCACCAAGTTCTAACTACTGGACTGCCAGGGAATTCCCATGTATAGATGGTTCTTAATACCAAATGCCAAGGCAAACTGGGTACTCTCCTGGAATACAAATCATACATTCCCAGTAGAGAAGTGACTGTCTATGCTCTGAATTTTCAGGCCCATTTTGGACAAAAGGCAAGAAATAGCACTAGTATCTCCACATGGGCACAGCAAAATAAAAAGGTACCAGGCACTTCAGGGGAAAGATAGCTAAAGCAAGGAGATGTTTGTAACTCCAACAGGAGGCAGAGATTCGAAATAAAACATAACTCACACTGAAGAAATGCAAATCCACCTTAAAAACTTTGGAAATAAACTCTAGGTCCCAGATTTCTGATGATCACTAATGATAGTTAAATTTTGTTGTTCAGTCGTTAAGTTGCATCTGACCCTTTGCGACCCCATGGACTGCAGCACACCAGGCTTCTCCGTCCTTCATTATTGCCTGGAGTTTGCTCAGATTCATGTCCACTGAGTCGGTGATGCTATCTAGCCATCTCATCTTCTGCTGCTCTCTTCTCCTTCTGCCCTCAATCTTTCCCAGCATCAGGGTCTTTTCCATTGAGTCAGCTCTTCACATCAGGGGGCCAAAGTATTGGAGCTTATTTTTAATATTGCTCATAATTTTAAATAAATTGATATTTCTTTCCAAAATATAAAAAATCTGGCTAGGGATGATTATCTACTTCTCTATTTTCCCTTAGAGAATAAAACTTCCATAAACATCTAAAAAAAAAAATGTGGTGTTTTGTTGAATTCAAGTAGTCAAACATTTTATAACAAGCTTCACAAACATATGTAAGGTAAAATGGGAAATTAGTCTTCACAAGAAAAGCATAACACAATCTAAATATAATAATTAATTTGGTCACCTAGTTAAAAAGTTTCTTGGACAATTATCTGTTTATAGGTAGGGCTACCAAGAAATGCTTTCTAATTTAAAGCATCAGTTCTATACGGGCTACTGATTTAATACAGAATCTAATTCCAGATTCTCTTTTTATCTTTAAGACATGAAAATGGATGGATGGTCAATAGCAGAGCGTCGATTATCCAGCATGGTCAGGGGATGCAGTACCCACAGGTGTGAAAACTACACACCACTACGAGCTGAGGATGTGAAACCGCTGCTCACACCTCCCTGCCTTCAGAATCACAGTCAGCATGACTAAATGTGTTAGTATTAACTTAGAATTGTTACAGTCGATTTTAACAACATGCTAGGCTACAAGCTAATTTTTAAAGGGCTGTTTCCCTACCACTTTGTTAGTCACCGGGCCTTAGGAAGATATAGTAGTTTTGCTGGGAAAAGGACACCTTATTTCTAGTAATGGCTCCTGCCACTAATAGCTGTGTAACCTTGGGTACCTTTGGTGGCTATAAGCTTCTCATCCAAAGTGCTTTGAGCTGGTTTTTAACCTGTTTCTTTTAAAGAATATCTTTCTACAAATGAAGCCCGATAACAGGTAAAGCTAGAGCTGTCCCAGTTGAAGAGGCTCAAAGTTCCATGTACCCATCCCCTATCACTGCCTCTCATGGGGAGGTCCAGAGAGCACTGCTTCTTCAGAACTGTGTCCTTCCTTGGAGCCATTAACTGCGCCCTTCAATTCCTGGCTTTCCACCTTTTTCTGGATCTGTACCTACTGGGCAGGGCTAAGCAATGCTATATGTTGAATAACTGCATAACTGGAGAACAACTATTGTTAGAATTTGGATTGATGAATCAATCTCCACCAGATACTCAATAATCTACTCTCCCTTATTTATTCACCTGGTGCACTTCATGCAGTTACCTTGTTTGGCCCCACACTACACCTGAGAGATGAGCTATTTAGGTGAGGGGGAGGACATCTTACAGTGTGGGACAGAGCTTTCTCCCAACCCTGAGGAAAAACAGAATTCTTCCACAATGGCATTTATTGTATACTACAGGGCAAATATTCAGGCCCAAGAACAGAAGGAAGAAAAACTAAACTTTCTTGTTCACTGACCATGTCAATGTATCAGAAACTCTTAAGAGAGGTTAAACTGAAAACTGTAAAATAACTACTTATCTATATCAAATAAATATGGTTGATCATCAAAACCAGCTGTACACAGAAAAAACCCCATATTCTGAGGTTCTACCTGGACCTACTAGATGAAACAAAATTTTGAGGTGGACTGGGGTTATCGTTAGATTTTGATCTTCATTTGGGGTTGGGAACTACTGCCATAAATACCAAAATGATAAATGCCATACCAATACACAGATGTCTAATTTTTAAAGCTACCTTTCATTTCTAAGACAAAAGTTGTACTTTGTTGACAGTAGGTAGCTAAAAGTTAATAAGTTTTTAAGACCATAATAAAGAAAAAACAAATGACTTTTAACAGATGGTTCCAAAGCTTGCAGTTCTGGTTGACATAATTTACAACACAGTGAAAAATGACAAGGTACGGACATGCCAGCTTTCTTTCTGAGGAATTCTGTACAGAGATAAATCTCTCAAGGACATGGCAACAAACATGGCTGGTATTAGTTTAGTCCCAAATCAACATAAGTGATTTTTATCTGAGCAGCACCTAGAGGCTTACACTGAAGGACTTCTGAGAAGGTAGGCTGGAAACAGGTGATCTCCCTTTTAATCTTAGGACCTACTTCAAAAACCAATTTAGTTAGTCAAAAAAGGCCTAACTAAGTATATAGGAAAATCTTTTGGCTCATCAAAAATCTAAATCTATAACCTAGGGCAGGCTTTTTCCTGGGGTATGAAAGTATAGGTGGGATAGATCAAAGTCAATTTTATTTTTGTGAGGCACACAATTGGCTCCGTCTTCCCAGAGAATGATGCAGGAACTATTAAAATTCAGTATTATCTACAGTTCCTAGGAGTGTATCCAGCAAAAAGTTTTTTGTTTTCCTTCTAATTCATATTTTTTGGAGCCAAGACTACACATATTTGTAGGGCGTTCCAAATTTTCTCCTGCTAGTATTCTGCCAATCGAGATGCATTGTTTAGAATTCTTCATTTTCCTATTAAGTCATAGATAGGCCGGGTGCATTATTTCTTTGACTTCCTGAGGCAACAGGGAAAAGAGCCCTGCGATGAGAGACTTGGATTCACATCCCCATTTCATTACTTACTGCTTTTGAACTTTACAAGACCATCCCCCCAAGCCTCAGTTCTTCTGTTCACAAAGAAATCTCACTTACTAGGGTTGTGGGAAAATCAAATGAGCTACATGTAAAATCAAGTGTAAAACACCCAGCGGGGTCCATATCTTCTCTACTTCATCCCATGATCTCTCCTATCTCCCATTTTTGTCTGTCATTACCCTGTAATGCTCCTCTGTTGTTTACTGTGTGTTAATTTTATATATCTTAAATGGACAACATGACACGATTACTGCCCACAAGGAGTTTACATGGTCTTGGTCTTCCCATTGTGCCAAGCATAGCTTTTCATAAAGATGGGTTGTTTAAATGACTGATGACCAATTTCCTCTTCTCCAAAAGTGACCTTGATGTGGCTACTGTTTCAGCAATCTGAATGCCAAGGAAGATTTATCTCCAGAAACATTAACAGAACCAATGTGTATCACTACAAACTTACCAATACCCATGATAGTGGGATCACATCCAGACACAAAATATCCCACAATTCTTGCCAGTGGTGTGAAGTTATGTTTTTTAACAGCATCTTCACTAGCTATGATAACAGCTCCAGCACCATCAGAAACCCCCTTGGAAACAAACACAGACGATTAACTAGAGGATGAAAGAACATAGTTAATCAAGCTTTGAGCTAATGGAGTGCCATTAGGATCACGGCAACATACAGGCATCAGCCCCATAACCTGGAGCACAGCAAGTAGCTCTAGTGATAAGTGGCTGCATTAAAGGGATTGTCTCAGGCACAGAATACAACTTCACTAAGCGAAACAGGAAAGAATGTAAAGGAAAAGCTTACATCCGGATGTGGGTAGACTTAAGAAGAAATCTGGTGAGGTGCACACTTGAGGAGGAAAAAGTAAAATGATAAACCAGGTAGATTGCACTGTACAGCACGTGGAACTTGGCTCCATGTTATGTGGCAGCCTGGATGGGAGGGGAGTGTGGGGGAGAATGGATACATGTGTCTGTGTGGCTGAGTTCCTCTGCTGTTCACCTGAAACTACCTCAACGTTGTTTGCTAGTTGGCTATAGTCAACAAAATAAAATAAAAAGCTAAAAAATAAATAAATACAAAATAAAAAGCTAAAAAGAAAACCCCAAAAAACAACCAGGTAGATTTCCTTCTAACAATCTGAAAAGACTAAGAAATTGGCAGAGTATTATATAAGGTCCCCTAATTTATTTTGGAGTATGAAAACCCAAATTAACAGAATATGAACACTACTAGCTTAGGCTAAGTAACTGAAGATCAGCATGAAAGGCATCTAAAAGATATTGCCTGATCAGTTTGCAGTGAACACATCAAGAAGAGTTCAAGGTAGGCCCAGGTGCTTGCTACCTACCGACGCATTCCCTGCAGTAACGGTTCCTTCTTTCTTGAACACTGGAGGAAGTTTATTTAATTGTTCCATGGTTGTTTGGGGCCGAGGATGTTCATCTACTTGCATTGTCTGTTTTCCTTTCCTTGTCTTCACCTCAACTGGTGCCATCTCATTATCAAAGTAGCCAGCATCATTAGCTAAAATAGTAAAACTTCACTAAGCGAAACAGGAAAGAATGTAAAGGAAAAGCTTACATCCGGATGTGGGTAGACTTAAGAAGAAATCTGGTGAGGTGCACACTTGAGGAGGAAAAAGTAAAATGATAAACCAGGTAGATTTCACTGTACAGCACGTGGAACTTGGCTCCATGTTATGTGGCAGCCTGGATGGGAGGGGAGTGTGGGGGAGAATGGATACATGTGTCTGTGTGGCTGAGTTCCTCTGCTGTTCACCTGAAACTACCTCAACGTTGTTTGCTAGTTGGCTATAGTCAACAAAATAAAATAAAAAGCTAAAAAATAAATAAATACAAAATAAAAAGCTAAAAAGAAAACCCCAAAAAACAACCAGGTAGATTTCCTTCTAACAATCTGAAAAGACTAAGAAATTGGCAGAGTATTATATAAGGTCCCCTAATTTATTTTGGAGTATGAAAACCCAAATTAACAGAATATGAACACTACTAGCTTAGGCTAAGTAACTGAAGATCAGCATGAAAGGCATCTAAAAGATATTGCCTGATCAGTTTGCAGTGAACACATCAAGAAGAGTTCAAGGTAGGCCCAGGTGCTTGCTACCTACCGACGCATTCCCTGCAGTAACGGTTCCTTCTTTCTTGAACACTGGAGGAAGTTTATTTAATTGTTCCATGGTTGTTTGGGGCCGAGGATGTTCATCTACTTGCATTGTCTGTTTTCCTTTCCTTGTCTTCACCTCAACTGGTGCCATCTCATTATCAAAGTAGCCAGCATCATTAGCTAAAATAGTAAAAAACTATTCATAAGAATGGGGAGAAAAAAAGAACATAAACTAGAAAAATGAAATCAAATATATCCTTTGATATATATATATATCAAATATATATATTTCTGTTCTGTCCTTTCCTCTCAGTCTACTTTAATATAAGCTTTTATTACTTACATAACTTACCTTGTCTATTGGAGGATTTAATATACTGTCATCTATGCAGATACATTCTGTAATATTATAATTTTGACTTTTTTTTACTACAATATTTTTTATAAGGTAGTGCTAGATTATTAGTGTTTGTCTGCTACCTACAGATGTAACAGCATCAAATGGATTTAATGCCCTTTTTTAACTTCTCTGGGTGAGATACGAAATAGTTTAAAAAGTTACCAAGTTGTATTAATACTGATAGTCTACAGGAATGTACCGTACACTTAAAATTTTACTAAGAGGCTAGATCTCATGTTAACTGTTTTTAGCACAATAAGAAAAAAGGTTACCAAGTTATCTATGTCACCAAGTCATCTATCACTGAAATTTAATGACAGGCAATGTGAAGAAATTATATGCACTATTACTGACACAGTTCTAACTAAAACAGCTTATCTACTTTGAACCCCATTGACTGGAGTAGACGATAGTTAATCTAAAGCTTCAGAAATAGAGTAAGTCATGAATGCACTCATGTTCAGTCACTCAGTAGTGTCTGACTCTTTGCAATCCCATGAACTGCAGCCCTCCAGCCTCCTCTATCCATGGCTTTTCCAGGCAAGAATACTGGAGTGGGTTGCCATTTCCTCCTCCAGGGGACTTTCCCAATCCAGGGATTGAACGCATGTCTCCTGCACTGGCAGGTGACTCTTTACCACTGAGTTACCTGGGAAGCCCAAGTTAGAAATAATACCACCTTAAAGTTGATGCCACTTCATAACAGGCTAACACTTCCTTTGTTTTTCACAACAATTCTGTTAGAGAAAAAGGGAAGGCAAATATTTTTACCTCCATTATTAGCACAGTGAATAAATACTTGGTAAATAAATGATTGAAGTCAGAAAATCTGCCCGTGGCAAAACTAGAAACAAACTAACTCTTGACCTTTAGACCAATACCCTTTCACTTAAATGTGTAACTAAAAACAGTATGACTTGGATCAGCTCCGTTCCACTTATCCCTCTGAAATACTAAAATGAGCTTTATCCTCACTATTTCACTTATTTAATACCCCCTAAATAAGAGTGTCTGCTCATTTATAATAGTTTAGTTTTCAAAACTCTTTTCAGAGGACTAACAAATTTCTTCAACTCACCATACTGATAAAAGAACAGCTGTCATTTTGCCCATTTTGGACTGGCTTACCAGCAGTGTGCAGTGTTACAAAAGGGCACCACAGCTGGGGCCTTGGGCTAGTTCTGGGTCTCTGAGGCAGATGCAATGATTCTCAGTTAGGAATGGGAGAGGGAAGTCATAGAAGGATTCCCAATGAGTCTTTCCCAAACATACCATCCCCTTCTTGTGAGTATGAGATGCCTCTTAGGGGACCACATCCTCTGCCCCAGGGAGCTTGCACCTCCAACAGAGTGTATCATAGCCCTCAGAGTCTTCTACTGACCCGTTTGGGGCAAAATTCAAGTGTCCAGATAGGACCAATTATCCACACTACTTTTTAAGTAGCATTCACATACTTCAAAAGAGAAACTTCCAGTTAATGTGCAATCATTAACAGAATATTCAATATTTAACCATTAAAAACAAAGTAATAAAAAAATGTGAGTTTCAAAAGATATCATTTTTAAACAATATTATTATATGGCCTTTATAATCTAAAAGGATAAAAACCTTTCCTAGTTTTCTTTCTAAAGATATCTGTAATAACCACTTTCACTGACCAGCTTTCCACCTCTGCTGTGACTGCAGGGCGTATCTGTCACAATCTTCTCTGCTTATTTGATGTTTTACAGCAAGATTCTCTGCAGTAATTGCCATCGGCATTTGGATATGCGAATCTGTTAATCCTGTCCACAGAGTGTCTTCCAGCTATTAAAAGACATTAATAAAGTCATTTGTAAAGGGTCTCTTTTGAAAGTAATATGCTAACATTTCTTTAAATAATCAGCAGTTCCAACAAAAAAGGTAAAAGTAAAATAAGATTTTCTGATGAGCATTTACTATTACTATGATTTATATTTGGTTTTGAGACATTTTCTAAAAAAACTCCTAGAGGACAACATAGGCAAAACACTCTATAACAAAAATCACAGCAGGATCCTCTATGACCCACCTCCCAGAGTAATGGAAATAAAAGCAAAAATAAACAAACAGGACCTAATTAAACTTAAAAGCTTTTGCACAACGAAGGAAACTATAAGCAAGGTGAAAAGACAGCCTTCAGAATGGGAGAAAATAATAGCAAACGAAGCAACTGACAAATAATTAATCTCAAAAATATACAAGCAGCTCCTGCAGCTCAATTCCAGAAAAATGAATGACCCAATCAAAAAAATGGGCCAAAGAACTAAACAGACATTTCTCCAAAGAAGACATACAGATGGCTAACAAACACATGAAAAGATGCTCAACATCACTCATTATCAGAGAAATGTAAATCAACTGAGGTACCATCTCACGCCAGTCTGAATGGCTGCTATCAAAAAGTCTACAAACAATAAATGCTGGAGAGGGTGCAGAGAAAAAGGAGCCCTCTTACACTGTCGGTGGGAATGCAAACTAGTACAGCCACTATGGAGAACAGTGTGGAGATTCCTTAAAAAACTGGAAATAGAACTGTCATATGACCCAGCAATCCCACTGCTGGGAATACACACCAAGGAAACCAGAATTGCAGCACTGTTTACAAAACCAGGACACGGAAGCAACCTAGATGTCCATTGGCAGACAAACGGATAAGAAAGCTGTGGTGCATATACACAATGGAATATTACTCAGCCATTAAAAATAAGAATGCATTTGAATCAGTTCTAACGAGGGGGATGAAACTGGAGCCTATTATACAGAGTGAAGTAAGTCAGAGAGAAAAACACCAATACAGTATACTAATGCATATAAATGGAATTTAGAAAGATGGTGATGATGACCCTATATGCGAGAGTGCAAAAGAAACACGGACGTAAAGAACAGTCTTTTGGACTCTGTGGGAGAGGGAGAGGGTGGGATGATTTGAGAAAATAGTATTGAAACATGTATATTACCACATGTGAAGCAGATCGTGGGTCCAGGTTTGCTGCATGAGACAGGGTGCTCAGGGCTGGTGCCCTGGGACAACCCTGGGATATGGGATGGGGAGGGAGGTGGGAGGGGGATTCTGGATGGGGAACACATGTGTGCCTATGGCTGACTCATGTCAATGTTTGGCAAAAACCACTACAATACTATAAAGTAATTAGCCTCCAATTAAAATAAATAATTTTTTAAAATAAATAAAAAATAAAAACAGCATTAACAAAAGGCACACATTCTCTGCTCTAAACGCAGGGCTCTAAGGAGGACCAACAGTGCTAAATGTGCAGGGTAAGAATGTAGAAAGTCAT
This sequence comes from Oreotragus oreotragus, assembly GCA_006410675.1. Taxonomy (NCBI): domain Eukaryota; kingdom Metazoa; phylum Chordata; class Mammalia; order Artiodactyla; family Bovidae; genus Oreotragus; species Oreotragus oreotragus. The sequence continues at coordinate 120,490 of SJYX01002233.1, forward strand.
CCTACAATTGAAACTTAAACCCTCAAGGTTCCACTTCATAAGAAACCAGTTTTCATGCAGCATTCCCCTGTAGCCGCCTCTAAGGCAGTTATGAGTGCCCTCAGAAAGAGTGCAGCTGTGCTCTTTTTCCATCCCACACCTCCAGTGGTAGCAACAGCAGGCTCTACCAGTTACCGTGAGACTAAAAAAGCCTGGGATAGGCTGGCTTTTGTTATCCAATTAGTCTCTGATGAATGGGCCCCACCTGTTTCTTATAGACTGCCTTGTCACCCTTGGAGTTGCTGACCTGTCTTTCCAAAGGTTTTCTCAAATGTATTAGGAATCTTAAATATTATCTCATTATCTAAGTCTTATTCATTTCAACTTTCAAAAAGGCCAGGTGAGAAACAGGGTGGACAGGATAAGCCAATGATTATGACTGGGAAAGGCTAAGAACATACAATGTTATTGGCCCTTTGATGCAAAACGGACAGCGTGCTACCACTCTTAACAGTACTACTCAGGCGGTTCGTAAAGGACTGTTGTTTATCTGACTAACTTGGGACACTATAACCTATTTAAAGAGAATGTTTTCTGTGGTAAAGAAGAAATCCATTCGATGGAGATTGCTCCAGACATAAAATTTCCATTAATTATGGCAAAGATTTAATTATTTGGCTTACCAGTTGTTCAGTAGAAAGATTAATTCAATCTTTACCCATCTGTTTAATCCATTACTTCCCTTCCTTCATCTCCCCAGGTGTTAATTACATTAGCAGAGGTGTGCTGAGATAAAGCCTAATTTTATGTGAGTTAAAATGTCAAAATTAACAACTATGAAATAGTTTACAGATTTCAAATAATTCATATCTTGCCAACTCCCTATTAACAGAATTGGTTTAAGTTTTTTTCTCTGCCCCAAAATGGTGTTATTAAAATTACAGTATAATAGCATGAGAAATAATTCTTAAAAATTTTAATGGTTCCAACCTTGAGCTCTGATCCAAGTTTAGTTCCAAAACGAATATTTCTGACACAGTAGGGAGCCTGGCTCATGCTTTCAGTTCCTCCACATAGGACAACTTCAGAGTCTCTAGAACAAATTTCCTATTTAAAGACAAACAACAACACCAAAATCCTTTCACTGTGATGGAAATATGTATTAAGCAGTAAACCAACAGCAAAGCTAATAAGTAAAACAATAAGTTTTGTTTACAGTAAAACTTTCACATTACAGTGTCTCAAAGGGAAATAAAAGTAATTTCAAAGTGAATGCTAAAATATTGATTCCCAAGATACAAGGAGGAAAAAAGCTAGCAGACTTTTCAATCATTTATGCATAAGTAACAAATCCTACCTACATTTTGACAAGGAATGGTAATTCTTAACTCAATACGCATCTTGAAAACTAGCAGAGATATTAATGTCTAGTACAAATGTACAGATTGCCAGCAGATAAAGAATAAGCCCTTAAAAAGGCAAAAGTAAAATTTATCCTATTAATCAATGGACCTGAAGTAGACCAGATTTATAAAAACTATGTTAACCTAGGGTAATCATAAAGAGGAATCTGTTTACTTCAATTTTTTCCACTATTTGCACTTCTCAGAAAAACAGCAAATAACAATCCTCCAGGAGCCCAATGTTTAAAATAATTGCTAGGAAAATCAGGCTCGCTAACTAAGATATATTCTAACAGAAATAAATAAACGTGAAAGTAACTTGTTCATTAAAATATGTTTTATCTTTCATTTTATTTTGTAATAAAATGTGAAGACTTTGAAAACATAAAGATGTTGACAAATTAAATTTTACTGTATCCCTTTTCCCTGTGCTCAAGGGAGGAAATCTATTTGCCCAACTATCCCTCAAAGAGATACTAGTTTGTCCTTTGACCAACAGTATTATTCAGTACCTTTATAATAAAATACATTTTTTATCATCCTCTAAATTCTCCAACTCCCTTCCTTACCTTATAGTCTTTATTCACTGTTTTAAACTGCCTTACCTGGAACACTTGCAGACCTGGCATCAGATTCTGCCTCTACAACTTAGTAAACTTAATGCCTTTAATAATCAATTTCTTTGCCTATAAAATGGGAATAACAGTTCTTGCCTCATAGGACTGTTGTGAAGATTAAGTGAGATACTGAATGTAAATCTATGTCTGGCACATAGGAAGCACTCAAAAAAAATGAGTCATGACTAGCTTTTTAAAAACTGTGATAAAATACACATAACATAAAACTTACCATTCTAATCAGTTCTAGCTGTGCAAGTCATTAAGCATATTCACAATTGCCAGGAGCCAGAGTGAGGAATCTCGCCCATGGCAAAGGTCATGAGGAAGGAAGCCAGACGTATGCAAAGGCGTGATTTAGCTTCAGGGGTTCCCCCTGGGTTTTCCTGAACATCTACCCCCCAAAACCAGAGTCTGCCTGCCTTATTGTACTGTGCTTTCCACTCTTCTGCCTCTAAAAGGAATTAACTTAGGGTTCCAGTTAACAGTCTCCTGCATATAAAAGGAATGTTTCAGCTCAAACCCCTCTGATGGCTCTCTAACTTGCCTGACAGCTTCCCCCGGACTTTTTAAAACTTGTCAATTGCTTACAGCCCCCCAACCGTGAGAGGCACAAAGCTTAAAGCATCTTAGAGATACAGAGCCTTTTCTAAAGAGCTAAAAATTATATTGGTGACAGGTTTTCACTGTTGACTCAGTGACTGCTGCCAGGCCTCCATATTCTTTATCTTTTAGGCACCTGAAAGATATTAATCAATGTAATTGGGATATAGAAATAGGAATATAATAGTTTTGATGTTAGCAACACTAGACTTTTGAGTTAATTACTTTTCTTTGTTATATATCACTGGATTCCTCTTGTGTCCTTGCTATGTAAGAATGTAACTTTATTTAGTGCTTTCTGAGAGTGGCACCAGACTTTGGGAAGAACAACACTTTTAAGACAAATAAGTCTTCTGGTTGACAAATCGTTATCAGAAAAAGGCCGTAAAATGTTAATTGGCCTTCTGGCCAGAAGATGATGTAAATCACCTAAGACTTGTGTATACAACTAAGTATGCAGAGAAAAAGCCTGGTCTCGATAAGAGTCAGGGCTGCTGACGCTGCATAACTTTATATTATCCATTGATCTCTATGTATAAAAAAAAGGTATAAAAGGCCTTTCTGGACAATAGAGGATGGGCCAGTCATTGGACTGGTTTCCCCCGTGTGGTCTATTCTCCTCTCCTTTCTGGCTGAATTCCCATCTGGAACAGGGAGGCTCACCATGTCTACTTACTTGCCCTGGCTTCTAAGATCCGTGAGAGAGGGAGCCCAAGGCGGGGCACCCTCCGATATTCAAACAGACGCCGGTGGCCGAACATAGATGGTATAAACTTCTTGTCCTGAAGTTTTATTGGCTTTCCCCATAAACCAAGTTATTCAGCCTCTTTTCTCCACTAAATTTTCCTACTACACTATTTCTTCCTAATCTCTCTTTATATTTCTAATTAAATAAATAAGTTTTCCTCGCCTACACCGTCTCCCCTTCGAATTCCCTGGATCCACCGGGGCAGGACCCCAGCAAGTGGTGCCCGGAACAGGCTATTCAAAGGTAGGTTCTTAGGAGGAAATGCTCCCCCTGGAGCACTCTCTGTTGCTCCCCCTGGAGTGATTTAATCACTCCCCCCGGAGTACTTTTGGTTACTCCCCCAGTGTTGAGTTTTCAGGATGGCTAGGACCCCAGCACACAATGTTATGCAACCAACCACCATTATTTCCAGAAGTCTTATCAGCTTCCAAACTGAAACCCTGTATCCATTAAAGACTAACTCCCCATTTTCTCTTCCCCACCAGCCCTAGCAATCCCCATTTTACTTTCTGTCTCTATGAATCTGACCACTCTAGGGACCTCATATAAATGGACTCATATAAGTAGACTCATTTGTTCTTTAGTGACTGGCTTATTCCATTTAGCATCGTGTTTCCAGGGTTCATCACTAGCTTTTATGAAATGATTTTCTTGCATGTTTATAATGTATATATCCAAAAAATGATTTTCTATGAATATTTTCCAAGAAAAATCAAATATTGACCTCTCTTCATAAATACTATAAAATTAAAAACCTAGTGTTACACTGAAGTGAGGCATTTCCTCTACTAACTACTAATATTTTCAGAGAATTAAATAAAATGCTGCTCTTACCTGACATCCACTCACAATGGACTGGAAACCAGAGCCACAGAGCCTGTTAATAGTGATAGCTGGGGTCTCTTTTGGGATTCCCACACGCAAACCAACATGTCTTGCCAAGTATATAGCATCTGAAGAACTCTGGAACAGAAGGAAAAGAAAAGCCTCTATAAATCTAGGAAATCAAGAAGAAAGACAAAATATACTAAAATGTCCACAATGTTTAAAAAATTATAAACAATATGGCTCTAAGCTACGACATAATACATATAGGTATAACATATTTTATACAGTAAGTGTGAATGATTTGAATATAAATTATAACTTGGTTGACTGGTTTTTAAACAAACTAAGTATGAGAAATTCTTATATTAAACCTTCAGGAGAATACAGAATTTTATAACAATCAGAGCTGTTTAAAAACGGAATAGGCTATCTCAAAGTAGTATGTTCTTTACCAAAGGATGCATCTGAGATTGTGGTTCACAACCTTGGCTGCACACTGTAATAACCAGGGAAGCTTTATTAACATAGAAACACACATAAAACAAGGTTGTTTTTTGATCAGTTAACAAATATGTTGTGGCTGGAGGCTCACAAGAACTGTCATTTCACTGGGAACGGTTGTTCAGCAGTTGCTAATTCAGCATACTCAGCAACTATACAAAACATAACTAGTGTGACTATTGAGAACTGACTACCATGAACAGTTGTGTGCCAATAAATTAGATGCATGCATATTAAGTCACTTCAGTCATGTCTGACTCTTTTTGTGACTCTATGGACTGTAGACTGCCAGGGTCCTGTGTCCATGGGGATTCTCCACACAAGAATACTGGAGTGGACTGCCATGCCCTCCTCTAGGGGATCTTCCCAACCCAGGGATCAAACCCATGTCTCTTAAGTCTTCTGCACTGGCAAGCAAGTTCTTTAACACTGCTGCTAAGTCACTTCAGTCGTGTTCGACTCTGTGCGACCCCATAGACAGCAGGCCACCAGGCTCCCCCATCCCTGGGATTCTCCAGACAAGAACACTGGAGTGGGTTGCCATTTCCTTCTCTAATGCATGAAAGCGAAAAGTGAAAGTGAAGTTGCTCAGTCGTGTCTGACTCTTAGCAACCCCATGGACTGCAGCCCACCAGGCTCCTCTGTCCATGGGATTTTCCAGGCAAGAGTACTGAGGTGGGCTGACATTGAGTGCCACCTAGAAAGCCCAATAAATTAAATAACTTAGGTGAAAAGGAAAAATGTCTTGAAAGAAATAAACTACCAAAACCAAGTCAAGGAAAAATGGACAATCAGAATAGACCTATAACAAGTGAGTTCAGTTCAGTTCAGTCACTCAGTTGTGTCCAACTCTTTGCAACCCCATGGACTGCACCATGCCAGGCCTCCCTGTCCATCACCAACTTCCAGAGTTTACTCAAACTCATGTCCATTGAGTCAGTGATGCCATCTAACCATCTCATCCTGTCATCCCCTTCTCCTCCTGCTTTCAATCTTTCCCAGCATCAGGGTCTTTTCAGATGAGTGGCCAAAGTATTGGAGTTTCAGCTTCAACATCAGTCCTTCCAATGAATATTCAGGACTGATTTCCTTTAGGATGGACTGGTTGGATCTCCTTGCAGTCCAAGGGACTCTCAAGAGTCTTCTCCAACACTATAGTTCAAAAGCGTCAATTCTTTGGTGCTCAGCTTTCGTTATAGTCCAAATCTCACATCCACACATGACTACCAGAAAAACCATACCCTTGACTAGACGGACCTTTGTTGGCAAAGTAATGTCTCTGCTTTTTAATAAGCTGTCTAGGTTGGTCATAAGTTTTCTTCCAAGGAGCAAGTGTCTTTTCATTTCATGGCTGAAATCACCATCTGCAGTGATTTTGGAGCACAAGAAAATAAAGTCTGTCACTCTTTCCACTGTTTCCCCATCTATTTGCCATGAAGTGAGGGGACAAGATGCCACAATCTTAGTTTTCTGAATGTTGAGTTTTAAGCCAACTTTTTCAACTCTCTTCTTTCATCAAGAGTTCTTTAGTTCTTCTTTGCTTTCTCCCATAAGTGTGGAGTCATTCTGCTTATCTGAGGTTATTGATATTTCTCCCGGCAATCTTGATTCCAACTTGTGCTTCATCCAATCCAGCATTTCTCATGATGTACTCTGCACAGAAGTTAAATAAGCAGGGTGACAATATACAGCCTTGACGTACTCCTTTCCTGATTTGGAACCAGTCTGTTGTTCCATGTCCAGTTCTAATTGTTGCTTCTTGACCTGCATACAGATTTTTCAGGAAGCAGGTCAGGTGGTCTGGTATTCCCATCTCTTTCAGAATTTTCCACAGTTTGTTGTGATCCACACAGTCAAAGGCTTTGGCACAGAATAAAGCAGATGTTTTTCTGGAACTCTCTTGCTTTTTCGATGATCCAGCGGATGTTGGCAATTTGATCTCTGGTTCCTCTGCCTTTTCTAAATCCAGCTTGAACATCTGGAA